>JAYRBW010061945.1:0-10139 GCA_036023295.1 Invenusta paracnida | reverse complement strand
GTTGACTGTCATCTGTTTGTGCTTGTGACACGCTGCGTCCTCTGACAGTAATAAGACTGAGATCATTATCGTTGACTATCATCTGTTTGTGCTTGTGTTGCAAACACCTATGGCACATGAATCAAAAACACTAGTTCAAGCTTATCGATTGTACGTCTATATGTCTGTGATTATATAATTGAAATACAAAAATTTAAAATCATGAAGAAAACCTTTGACAAAAAAGATAATGGTCTTCAAAAAATCGGCAAAAGTCCTTATCGTAAAATGTAGTTGTTAATAAATATTTTGTTTCAAATTGAAATTTATTTATTGCTTTTTTTAATAAACACTAATTTATTTAAGTTGAATCATTAAATGCAGATTTTTAATTTTTTTATATGTATTATTAGTTTGATTTAGTAGATATTTTTGCAATTATTATGAGAGATGTTACCTTTTTGACAAAGCGAGTTATGTAAAGAATATGATTTAAAATAATTATAAAAATATATAATGGACCCAGACCTCGAGGTTTGAAGGAAAATCTGCCTTCTACCCAACAACTCGTTTACATTGTAAAGTTGGAAGATCTGTTTTCTTTAAATCTAAAGAATCATTTTCAGAAATAAGGTGAATGATTTTTCGTTTTTTGTGGGGCAATTTCTGGCATTTTACCGTTGTACAAAGTAACATAAATTATTTATTTTTTAAATGTATCAAATAAATATACATTTCAATGTCACACGATCAATTTCACTCCTCCAAAAAATAACTATTGTAGGATGTTTCTCGAAGTTTGTGCATTCCATCCATTACTTATTTTAATATTGGAAGGTGAAGGCAATTTCTGCACCAAGAGAGTTCTGTTAACTGATAAATATTTGTTTTATTACTTAAGGCAGCAAAATGAAGATATTTTAATGTTGGTTTTCGGTAAATACCCAACAAGCCAACAAGTGTGTAAATATGACCTAAAGTTGTGAAAAAAGGCAAGTTAAATGGTGGGTTTAGTATTCAAAGTTGACGACAAACAAGTAATAATTTTGCTTCATAAAATATAACATTTAAAATTGTTAACATTTTCCAGTTGTTGGAAAGTATATGATTTTTTCAGATACTATAAATATAAAGAAACGACCTTTCGCTGTGTATTAGGAACTTGGAAACGCCAGAGTGACACTAGACTAAAAGATTTCTCACAATTTCGAAGAATCCAAATAATTTCATCGTAGACAAAATAGGAACCAAAGATCAGTGAACATCACGATAACAGTGTTCGACTAAAAGCTAAAACTTATAACATAGGTAAGTGTTTCTTGTAGTCCCAGGACTATAAGACCAAATTAAAATGTTGAAGAATCAGGCGTTCTGACTTTGTCTTTTTTAATTTAACTAAAAGTACAGGCAGTCCAAAGGGCTTTAACAGATAGGGTTTTATATCGTCGATATTCGAGTTATGTGGAATGAAAACAAGGCATTTTCGGAACAACGCATAATATACGCGTTAGTCTATGAGCTGGCAGGGATGATTTCGGCATCAGGTCTTCTTTGTATGTAGGACAGACTAGCTGAGTGCATCGAGCGGGTGTTTCGTTCCTTCATGCCGGAAGCTGGACTAATAAAGATGCCGCAAAGTGCCGCACGAAACTGACTCCCAGAGAACAGGTAGACGAAGAAGTTACCTGCGTGCGAGAGGTAGACGAGAGTGATCGAAAGGCGGAAACAGAAGATGTAGATGAGAAACATCTCCGCATTGGCCGAAGACTGTTGAGCTTTGGCGTGAAACTGGACGCCCTCATTGCAGAGTAGGGTTATCATCATCGGCACGTAGCAAAGGATGAAGAAGAGATTGGTGGCAAGAACCATTTTCAAGATCATTCTTTCCTGAGATTCTCCGCTGCTGAATTGCCTGTTAGACACACTTTTGGTGGTTCGCATCTGTTTGCTCCTGAAGTCCTGATGCTGACTGATCTTCCAGATAATAAGGGCATTTAGAAGGATCTGAAGCAGAATCGGAGTCAGGAATACAACCACCGTGTCAATCCACACGAAGACACTCCAAAACTGGACGCTGTACTCGATGCGGCACCGTAACAGGCCAATACTCGGGTCAAAATGGAGCTCCAACTCCAACGCAAAGGGGACAAAGAGACCTACAATGGCAGCACAGAGCAGTGCTAGACAGATCAGTGTCCGCCGCATCGTCACTATCGATTTGACTTTGAGTGGCAGAAACACTGCGATAAAGCGGAAGAGTGTGACAAGACAGAGGATCCAAACGGAGGCGGTTGTGAAGATCTTGGTAAGGTAGGAGAGGATCTGGCAGAGATAGGGACTGCTCGTGTAGAGGTTCACATGGAAGGTGTCACGAATCCAGTGAAAAAGAGTTGTGGAGAGGAGAACTCCTATGTCAGCCAGGGCGACGACCATGTAGCACACGCTGGTTGAGTGACGGCGCATTTTAGTACGGCTGAAGACGAGGAAGGCCAGAGAATTCCCGAGGACGCCTACAACTATGATTACCGGGTATCCATAGATGGTGATGCTGGTCATGAGTTGGACTGTTATGTGACGGCCAAGGGGGGGAGGTGGAGGGGGGATTGATTCCAAGCTGGAGTTGGTTGCTCGAGTTGTGTTGTCCTCCATTGAGAATGGTCTGCCATTAGGAAGGAAGCAAAGAGAATGAGCATAAGAGAGTTCTTATAATGAGAAGAAAAGTGAATAAAAATTGTTTTACACTATGTAATTCTACTCTATGATTGCTTGATAATAACTATAATAATAACTATAATAACTATAACTGCCAATTAGGAGATCTCCGTTTTGCAGTTCCTGATGTGATCATTAAGCCATAGATATCTGAAATAATTTTACTAGAATGACCGACTGTTCTAATTTACAAACTTATTAGCATCTCTTTAAAACGCAGCTAAATTTAAGATGATGTTTAAAGACAATTACAAAACCAAGGCGTCATGTTAGTGTTACTAGAAATAAAAAATATCCCCTTTCTCTTTCTTCTATAGTTATTACACGCGGCAATAAATATCTAATTTGACCAATTTCAAGTCAAAACACTACCTGATCCAAGTTTAACGTATCAAGATATTATCGAAATTTTAACTGTAAATGTCATAATATGCTAATATTTAGTCAAATAACCGAAATATCCAATGTATCGAAAGCGATTTTTACATATAAATGCAAGTAAGTAATTTTGCTTGATGAAGAGTACACGATATCAAGAAATTGAAGACAATCTTTGTCCCGTAAACTGTTGAGACTTAACCTCTGCATCATGGTTTATAAGGTATTGGGAACAATCAAGCAAGGAGTTCATTGAATGAAATATCTCTGAAATTGGAGGAACTTAAGAAAACACGGATTGAAGAATGATAGAACAAAGAATCCCAAGACTCTAAGGATGCATTTGAAACCAGAGAGGACATTCTGAAATTTTAAGGTATTGACATTTGCGTAACCAATCGAGAGTATCATATTTGAAATAAGCCTCAATTTAAAAAATTAATATGTTATGAGTTTAAATATATACTTAAACGCACTTTGAAATAATTTTGTAAACGTTTCTTTTAACCTACGCTGTGTTATCGGCTTTTATGCTAAAGGTATACTTTGTTGTCTCCGAACTTTTATTGAAACAAATACAAACAGTTCTAGGTTGTTGTAACACCCTGACTCTATAAGGATAGAGGTATAATTAAATATATTAGAACAAGGATTTTAATATCCTTTCAGTGAAAATTATGTATAAAAATTTACCAATAATTGTCAATGAATATGTATTTTCACATGTTATTTTCTTAAGTCTTTTACTTTAGCTATATTAGCTGAATTTTATATCTATCAATAAAACAATTTTTACCAATGTATAATATACATATTAGTAATATGTATATTACTACTGATGTAAATAAATTATTCATTTTTACCGAATGGACTTGTAAATAGTAAAATAGTTTGTGTTTCTCGTTTAACTTACTTCATACTATTAAGACATTTAGGATTATTTATTAAATAATGTTTACACTATTTTTTTATACTGATGCAAATACATTTTGCGTTTGACTTACTACTTGTCTTTCTTGTTAAATTTGGTGCTACCGTACGATTCACAAGTCATTTTCTCATAAATCGATGTAATGTAAATCAATATTAATGATTACAAAGCAGATTTGATATTAAATGCGACAAAAGTAATATTACTTATTTACATGACTGTTTACTACTTATGGGTAATGACTACACTCTCAGTAGTATATAATCAAAAAATCGTCTAAACATTTTTTTAGTAAAAAATAAATATCATAAATGAATTATACGTATAAAAATTAGTTGAAATGATCTAATTTTGTAACGGCATCCTTGCACTTATACAGTGACCTTGCACTTGTATAGTGACAACTCTGAGTAACTTAATTTACTCTATGATATCGACGACTTCTTTTAGACGATCAATGATTTTATATAATTTAAAACATCGATTAAATATACAATAATATTTCAACTTTCATAAATAACAATACACAGCGTTTTAACTCTCATTTTATCCAGAATGGCATTTATAAAAAATTCTTCATTATTTAAAGAAAAATGTAATAAATGTCACTTGAATATTGCTAAATCAGAATTATTGAATTACCAGCAGCCTCTCTTAAATCAGCGGTGAGATCCCTTTGTATGTATAATCGTTTGTAATAGTATTTTAATTCTTACAAATTTATATAGTAACAACATTTTGTTTTTATTTTTTATAAGAATAATTTGAAATCATTAATTTTGTTTTCAGTCTTGATAAATTTTAGATTTCAGGATAAATAGCAAAATTTATCAATAGAAATAATACCTTTCAAACAAAAAGTCTTAACTCTGCAAAATGTCATGCCTGCTTTATCCATTATTTTTTAATTACTTTGTTCATATTTTTATAATCAGAATACTGTTTACGTTAATAAAATCTATTTCATAAACTAAGAATTTTTGTATTATTCTTTAATAGCTCTTACTGTTTCATTTAAAATTTTACTGAAAATATTTTTATTACTAATATAATTATAAGATTGTTGAAATGTAATTGTATCTAAATTAACAAAAAACGACAGCTTCACAAAAATGAAAGCCAAGAAAAGAGCTCCTCAGAAGCAAAAAGCTAGAGGGATATTTATAATATGAAGTAGAGCCAATAAAGAAATTAATATAAAAAGGACGCCAAGATTTAATTGATACAATAATTACTGTTATAAATCCATATATAGATTAATAAGTAACATATGTATGTATATCTAAACTCGAAAATTCATAAAAAATATGGGAGCAAAAAAAGTAAGAACAAATTCTTGGCAATGAAATATTTTTACAGAAACAATTAAACTCATGTAAATACATATTTTGTTATAAAATAAAAAGCTAATTAATGTAAAACAATAACAATAAAAAATTATACCATTGTCAAGTTTGTTTTCTTACTTGTTTTGCTCTCTGCATACTTATGTTACTTATTACTCTAATTACTCACTAAACTAAAGAAATAGATAACTTAACACCATTCTTCTGTCATACAGGTTATCAACAGATAACAACATAGAACAATTCGTCAGCTGTCACACCATTTATTAATTTAATATAGTCGTGTTATTATGTAACACCTTCGCTATGCTGGCGGATTGCAGTGGCTGTTTAGCCTTAGTTTATATATGTATATTATATACCAAGCATTTGTCGCAATTACTAGAGTTCCCCAACGGTGTAGTGGTAAGCATAGCCTATAGGTTTTACTTGTTATATATGATCTTTATACAGATAATAAAGATATTTAATGTTACTAATATTAGGATTAAAAGAATGTTTTACAGTGCTAATTTAAACAGTTCAAAATGTTGGCTTATACATAGTTAATTTTTTTATTTATAAGTTATTTTTCAATATTAAACCAAATACAATTATTTGTTTCGTTATTTCCATTGACTTCGAAATAATTTTAATGAAAAAAGTGAACTCAACAATTAATCTATTTAAGGCCTAAAATATATATCTTAAGTTTTGTAACTTAAGCGATTTAGGATCTTAGTATATTTAGAAAACACACGTACGAGGCAAAAAATACTTTTACTCTATTTTTGGATGAAAATAAGTAGTTATCTTTGTCACAAATGATTAAAAATAAATTATTTATAAAGATTTATCAATATTTTTGCTACTTCAGTTATTATATTTGATATCACGCATAGACATTAAATATACTGAATTAATTATTTGTTTCATCTCGAGATGGCTACGATTCTGACTTGTTTAGGATGCACGTGTTTTGAATTTTTATTTGGCATATTGTGGAGTCTTTGCAAGACAAAGAATCTAAAGCTTTCTAGCAAGTTGTTCTTATTTAACAGAATTTACAAAAATGTGATAAATTCCAGATAGTTTTTAATCTATCGTCTACAGTTTAAAATTAATTTGTTAATTTAAAATCACATAAAAAATGCCTGAGGGTTTTTTAATCTATCGTCTACAGTTTAAAATTAATTTGTTAATTTAAAATCACATAAAAAATGCCTGAGGGTTACCTTAAAACTTTATTCCATGAGGTAACTAACTTAAAGCTTTATTCCCTGAGGTAACTAACTTAACACTCTCTTCCCAGAGGTAACTAACTTAAAAATCTCTTCCCTGAGGTAACTAACTTAAAGCTCTCTTTCCTGAGGTATCTAACTTAAAGCTCTCTTTCCTGAGGTATCTAACTTAAAGCTCTCTTCCTTGAGGTATCTAACTTAAAGCTCTCTTCCCTGAGGTATCTAACTTAAAGCTCTCTTCCCTGAAGTATCTAACTTAAAGCTCTCTTCCCTGAGGTATCTAACTTAAAGCTCTCTTCCCTGAGGTACCTAACTTAAAGCCTCGATATGAATATGATTAATATTGACACAAATTCGAATTGCAATATTTAATCATATTTATAAGTTTCCTTTCAAAATAGATCCTCCAATGCCACATTTTAAAATACATACCAAAATCAACTATTTTTCTTGTCGAAATATTGTTCTGTTACGATAATAATATTTGATACATTGTTTATCTTGCAAATACATTTTTGTTTAATATTTAGAAAAATTGCAAATATTCAGATCAATTGCAGGTTTGATAGGCGCATAATGTTATCGTCAAGTATTTGATATTTAATAATTTAATTTTGTATTTTTATGTAAGAAATTATGTAATTTTTTATATATTCTATATCACACAAAATAATATATTTCTATTGAAATCGAAATTCACAAAAAGCAAAAAACCATATACATAAACCATATACATAATTGCTTGTAATATATTTCAGGATTCGCATTGAATACCTTGTAACCCTGTTTGAAGAATTAGACCATTGGAAGCGAGAAACAATTGACCTGTCTGAATTATACTGTGAAGTCAGAAATTCAGTTTATTATGACAAATATTTTGAAGTAAACAATTTTCTGTTTTGATCCTTTCATTTTGATTGATTCATAATTTGAAATCATTTTTTTTAAATACGAAATATTTATACAATAAAATAATTATTACACTTTGTAATTTGATTGAAATGTAAAAAACGTTGCGTAAATCCGATATGACAGTTAGTTATTTATTATGATGGAAGTACAACTATACTTTTCTTAATGGAGGACGTGTGCTATAGATGATCTTTAAGAAAGACAGTACAACTATTAGTTTGTGCTTGGTGTCATGGATTGAGGTCTTTGGTTCGAAATGTTGGTTCTTCTTATGCGTATTGAGTTGGCAACCTACTACTAGGCCGTTAATATGCACGATCGGTTTTGGTTTCGATAGTTATTACAATAGTCGCTGTTAAACGCCAAAATCTTGTGATAAGACTTCCGAATCCTCGTGATTTTTCTATTTATGAACTGCCTGATAATGAAGATTGTATTTTGGACAGTGTTCTTAAGTCATGTGGTCACAACATGCTTTCTTCAGTAGTTGACGATTTTCTCTCGCACCATATTGTAACAAAATATAGTTTTAGCTGGTATTATTGTTGTTATTGATGATGCGGCACGTCAGAGCTTGTGGAGGTATGCTCACCTCAGGATCTTCAGAAAAACAACGACATAACTGTCTTATACATTTTCAAAGAATAAGAAAAATTTTATTTATAAAGTGATAAAATGATAGTTTTGATGAGCTAAATCTACCTAAAGGTGGTCCATGTTTTGTGCGTCCCTGTGGCTCATAATAATTGACAAACTTTGTAGTTTAGGTGCCTTCGTTTACTAATTTCGTAGCATTAAATCATATTAATAGTTACGATTTTAATCACCTTGCAGAAACTAATGCAAAGATTCGGAAGATCTGGACGAATTCATTTGGCATCATTCTGTGAGCTGTTAGGACTGGATATCCTAAAGGTGTAAGTCATGAAAGAAATAAACAACATCTTAAACATAAATATACTGCTGTGTAAATATTAGGTGTATAATTAAATGTTATCTCAGTGATCACCAGCATAATTGACTTAGGTGAAAATAAAGAAATACAATGTTAAATATGAAGCTTTTTCTTAAAGTAATACCGTATTTCTTCTATTAAACGCCTAGCCTCTAAACGCCTAGGTGAAAATCTATAAAGCTATTAAACCTTTGGCGTTTAATCGAAGAAATATGATAATCTAAATCAGCAAGTTAATATCAAACTCTAGCAGGGAATTAACCATTTCAAAACACTAGCGCGGTATATTGTAGATATTTAATCAGTACTAAACATTTAAAGTCGCAATCAAATATAGACAAAATATCAAAATTGGTTTATATTATTGTATTAGTGTAATAATTATTATTGTACTAAGTGAGTGCTTGTTTCATAGTCCAATCCATATTTTATTTTGGTTTAACATTTACTATTAGGTACACTATCTTCTTAAATCTGTTTATAGGACTATTATCCAAACTCTCAATAATTTAATTCTCGAAGTAATTAACTAGGAGGGACAAATATGAAGAAAACGTTGCACAACAATATTGACAATATATTGAGCCAGTTTAGACAATATATATAGCTGATATTGTATTATAGCCAAGCTTCGTCATCAAGTTATATACTAAGAGATAGGGAATTTCCTTTCTGTGTTATAACTTATCCATTTCAATGCATCAACTCCCTCTTGATCAACGCAAATGTGCGTTTAGTATCGTTTGCATGGCAGCTATCATCAAGCATTGATATATAAATCAGAGCATTTTTAGACTGAATATAACGCACTCAACTATTAAGCACGTCTATCAAATAAAAAAGCACGATAGTGCTTACATAGCCAGAATAGCATCAGCAACTTCCATGATGGTTCACATTCCGGAAGACAGAGATCTGCTTGTACTACAGGAACATAATGAATGTAGTCAGGGATTATTGCGACTGGCAAAATAACTCGGAAAATTGTCAAAGATTTGAATTTAAGTCACTATTGTGCGAAAAACATTGTCTGTCTTGATCTCTTACTAAAGAATAATTAATACATAGAGCCTAGCTGACAATAGGTCTAAGAGAGAGAGAGAGAGAGAGAGGTCTGGGCTGGGTTCAATCAATTACAGGATTGTTCAACAGGACATATTGCATTGGCAGCACAAGCTTTTCAAGCTAATTAGCACCTACACGTTGCACAAAAGACAGGCTATTATTATCCCTAGACTTACCAATATGTGATTTTTTTATGGAATGCAGTCAACCACAAAAGTCATGCATATGTATGGCGAACCAAAGGGTTCAGTCACGTATTAACTCAGTAATTTATTAAATAAGTCACTTTTGGTTAAATTACTCACTTATTTAATAAATAACTCACTTATATGAAAATTAACTCACTTTTTTATTAAATAAGTCACTTATTTAATAAATAACTAACTTAATTAATAAATAAGTACCTTATTAATTAAATAACTCACTTATTTAATTAATAAGTAGCTAACTTATTTAATAAATAGTTCACTTATTTATTAAATAACTCACTTATTAAAAAAATAACTCACTTATTTGATAAATAAGTGAGATATACGTGGCTGAACCCTTTGGTCCACCACGTTAATTTATTGAATAAGTGAGTTATTTATTAAATAAGTGAGATATACAAGGCTGAACCCTTTGGTCCACCACGTTCATTT
>JAYRBW010061944.1:0-10139 GCA_036023295.1 Invenusta paracnida | reverse complement strand
GGTTAATTGTTTCTTAATACATATTTAACAACTTTTTTCAACTTTTATAAATGAAAGTTATTTATTTTTAATCTATCTATATTAACAATTATATTTAGATGAGAATTTAAAAACGCAAATTGATACGCTTAGCTATTCCGTTTTTTACTGTGATATCGAATTTAAATGCAAGATTATTAAACTTCAAATTACAAGTAGGATGTCTTTGAGTTTTTATTATTTTTAAGCAGCTTTCTAAAATAAGAAAAAACAATTTATAATTGAAAATAACAAGAACTTAAATTGAGGAATAATCAATGAAAATGTGTTGATTAATTGATTTTTAATGCTATTTACACTTCTTAAACGCGACGCTTCAAAAAGTATAACAAAATTAAACATCCGGGACAATTCAACTTTAAGCGATTTATACTGGCTATTTATATATCCATAGAGATATGAATACTATAGTTATGATTATGTCTGATCTTATTAACAATAATAACTTTATAAGTTGTTTTATGAATTAAGAGGAATATTTTTGTAAAATGTAATAGAAAACAGTGGCGTATATTAATATGTTCTAGTATGACTTCGATCACTTCACAAGACCTATTATATATTACTCAAATTACCTTTTGGCAACTTAAGTCAAATTAATATACATAGTTATTCTGTATAAATATACTTTATATATTTTATAAAGTACTTTTTTATCAAGTATTTTTGCTGTCTATATTTACATAGACCGCAGGTCCTCTCCAGGTTATAAAAGGGGGTACAACTACAGCAGGGGCTCATTTATAGGCTACATAAAAATGAACAGATGCTGCATTTACATCTACTAGTTTAGGATATCATGTACTAAGTCGGACATTATTGATTCATGGGAACGTTATGATGTTTACGACTACTGTGGCCCTTTCCTTTAATGTTATTCTTGTCTATATAAAGCCACTTGTATCTGCTAAGACACTGACGTCCTATGATAGGGCTCTCTTCATTTTGATTCTTCCTATAAAGCTTTTCCCGTCAATTTAATTATTCTTTCACTAAATTTTCTTCCTCTAGTTTTATTATTTTTTACTAAAGACCTTTCTTACAAGTTGATTCTTCCACTAAATTTCTTTTTGATTCTTATCTCCCTAAGTAGGGATACTAACTCTCTCCAAATAGGAGCCACCAAACCCAATTTTTATATCGGATATGTTGTAGACTAAACTTTAAGATACATGCCCGTATCATTATGTTGTGTTAAAATATAAATACCTACTTTGAATATTGAAATATACATTCATTATATTTTAATGCCATGGAAATCAGAAATATCAAAAAAGTCACCAATTTACGCGGTTCGACTGCTGATATGAAGGCAGTGGCTACTGTATTGAGGTCGAGGCTGTCTGTTTCCTTCTTGTGCACATGAAGCAGCATGAGGTGGTTGAGGCTCGACTGAGACAGAGTGGAGCACAAGAACGCTGGTTTTTCAAACGACGAAGAGACGAAAATGAAAGCTCACTTACGTGGTATTAGTATCCGGAATTACCAGCACTAACTTTAAAAAGGACAACCACATTATTTATAAATGTTAGTCAGAAGCTGATATATGTCATCACTCGGCATTTTCAAATGACATTCGCCACAGTTTGGCTCATCCCATTCATCATAGCCCTGAGCACATTAAAGAAATAACAGAGGGTTGACTTCGAGATATCTCGTGTTTGTATCTAAATAAGTTTACTCAATTTTTCTGCTAAGAGTCAATTTAATATGCAGAATTCATTTTTATTAATTATTTTTAAAGAGATATGAAATAGTTCTATAAAAATATGTTCTGTACTACTTTTAGTTTACTAGGTAACTTTATAAGTAATACAATAAAATAAAATATTAAATACGTATTAAAATCAAAATTTTATTATATTAGTTACAATTCTTTCTATAAATAAACTTAATAAAGGTAAGTCATTATTAACAATATATTTTTCATTACTCTTTGGCCCTAAGTATCTCCAATTGTCAATTGTGTGGCCAAATCTGTCCAATCAAAGTCTCCACCATAAGAATTCATGACAGTCATAATCAGTCGGGAGCAGAAATAGTGGGGACCTTGAATACTTTTCAATAATAAGTATTGTTGCTGGTGACAGCTGTAAACCTAGTTTATTAAATCGATCATGTATATCGTCGATAGTGAGATCCAAAACCTCAAAATGTGTTGTCGGTACATGTATTTTGGAGTAGTTGGATTTTCATGTCGTGAAGAATCAATAATTTGAAATCTTTTGACCTTTGACGTTATCGTGGGACTCTTCTGTAAGTAGATTTCATATTGACATTCACTGCAGGAGCATCCTGTCCCTCGGCTACAGAATATCTAGGTCTTAGTTCTGCAATCTCCGGCTCAGGCTATCGCTATGTCGCATTACTTCATATACCAAATAAGAAGTCAAATGTGACTCTTTACTCGGACACAATGGTGAATTCTGCTTTCTGTATTTAGCTATCGTTCGTATACAATGTCCCAAAACGCTCTTGAAAGATATTGTATATTGAAAGACAAACAATGAATAATTGTGGTGTAAAATTCTGGTGTTACATATGTTTTGTTATATAGTAGCTACATCACTGATGTGGAAAACCAGTCAGCATTGTAATATTCACCATTGATTCTGCTAGCTAGCGTAGACACAACATACTATGTAATAAAAAGACAATTATTGATCTACCAAGAAGAAAGGAATTGTTAGAAATAAGTGAACCGATTTCATTGACTTAGCCAGGGCATTATATTATTTATATAGGTAGTAGGTATTCTATAGCTACAGCCATTGCAGATCCGGCGGAAAAGGTACGGCAATTGCCGCACTAGTTTTTTTAGACTGAAAAAAAGAATTTATCGCGCCTTCTATGAAAATTATTTTTGACTAATTTTTTAAATAAAAAACTATAACATGAAATAAAACGTGGTATCCCCTCAACCATCTATAAACCGAACTATCACAACCACTCTTTTCACTCAATATGCCAGCGCAGAAAATAAGATTTTGTTGATTAAAATAATACTCCTATATGATTACAGCTGGAAAAATCTGTATTCCTATCAATTTTTGTTTCTCCTAATAATATAATATTATACTATAGATATGTCAATTATATATGTATACTTATACAGTTCCAATACTGATCAGGCTCCTACTACCACTAATCAATGTACTCCACCTACGTCAACTAGTTTCAGAAAGGGCCTCCTATAATAAAAAAAGAAGAAAATCATGTAGGGGTAATGGATAAAAATAAACAAATACTGTCTTTAAATATGCATAGATGTGCCTGTAAAAAAGTTCGTAAAGTTAACAAATTTCGGTCGCTGAGCTCCGATTTTGAAGGTCGGCTTCTGCCTTGCCGTATGAAAATAGTTAAGTATCCTTGTCTGTGCTTGAATTAAAAACTATAAATAAGTATATAGTAATCATATATCATAATGTCAGCAGTTTAAGAAAAGTCTTGTTTAAATTTTTCGTAGGAATTGACCCTCTCCCAATCCTAAAAACCATTCGAGGCCCCTGACATTATATATACTCTGCATGGTAATAACATAATAAAATATTCGCATTACATTTAACACTTTATTACGCCATCTATCTGAAATTTTGTTGGTTCAGTTAAAATTAGCTTCCGCCACTGTATTGATCTATGCGTTAAGGTAAAGTACAACCTAATGTTTTAAAAATCTTATTATGCGTTTTTCGGTGCTTTTCGCGAGTTATAAAATGGTCAATATTATTTTATTTTATGCAATTCTCAAGAAACCTAAAAGTATAATATTCACTAGTGTCATCAAATATCGTATGTGAAAAATTGCACAGTGTAAACGGCAAAAGACTGCATGCAACTTTAGTTTCGTAAACTTATTGAGAAAATTGCATAGTTAGTATGGGAGCAAAAGGGTCACTTATTTTTCCCCGTTTCACATTTTCGTGAAAGAAGCAAGCAACATACATTTTTTGAAAGGTCTTTGGTTCTAGTTTTCGAAAATCAATGTTGTTACTTGCTATTTCTGTGCAAAAAACTGTAATGGGCATTTTTCTGATTTCCTATATTAAAGAATAGGAGGATTTTTATGATTTTGACCCAATTTTGAAAATGGATATTTTAGAGAAAATAAAACTATTATTAATGTTTTTAATAAATTGATGCATATAATTTTATTTATAGGGGTGTTTTCTCCATAATACAAGCAAAATTAGATGGATAAGTCATACTAATTATTTTCTAGAAACATTTGAATATTAGTTATTTAGTCTATTTTATGCATATTTTAGTTAAAATATGCTTGAGAAAAATATGTATGCTCGATTATACATAACTTTAAAAAAAACCCCTAAAATATGCCATAGGTAAGATATAAAGGGGTTTTATTTGTACACTGAAACAACACAGTTTCCTAAAATTCCTAACATATAATAAATTTTAGATATGAAAGATTAAATCATAAAATAATCTTAACAGTTAGGGGTTCCTATAGAAATTCATAGAATTTAGTGGTAAAAAATGTGATATGCCCTTCATTTTTCGTCATTTCTATATACTTATGAACTAACTTATGTATGCTTAAGTATGCATTTTTATAAATAATTTCTATATTACATTTCATTTTTGTATATTTATTTTTTTCTTTATTAATCGCAGTAACAATAATCTGATTTAATAGAAAATCAAACGTTTATCAAGTAGTGATTAAGAAAATTTATAAAAAGATTTTTTTTAAATAGTATAATTAATGGTTTATCCTAGTTCATTTTATTTCCAAATATTTTTTAGTAGAAACTATATAATATAATCTACAATATTGCAATTTTTGTTTAGTAGTAAATGGGTTAATAATAGTTATTTAAAAGATGGGTATTATTGGCTTAGTCTCAAACCAGCTGTCTTAAGAATTCGCTGGATCGGAATAATTTGAAGATGTATTTCATACAATATCTGCCTACCCAAAAACAGTTCAAAAATACTGTTCAGTCACCCCAACGATACAAAGTGTTCTAAAAACAACATGACAAAGCCTTATTTGGATTTTACTGTCTTTATTGCCCATTACTTTGAGGCATGTACATGTTCTGTACACATCTCTTTGTGGCTTGTTGATAGACCTGCTACAAAAATTCATTAAGCAAAAGAAGTTTGTTGAATCTGCAGATGACAGAAAGCTGAAAAAATTTTATGAGTTGCATCTATTGATCTCATTCATACCAAAAAGTAAATAGAATATCCATAACATTTATTGACATTAGAACAAAGACAATTTCGTTATTGATTGAAAACCAAGTGTCTGAAATTGACCTCTTTACTTTCCAAAAAACACGTATGTTGCTTTATTCTATTATAAGCAAGGAAATACAAGCTTATTTACCATTAAAATCAAATATATTGAATGAGGCTACATTTCTACATCCAGACAAACGGCAAGATACGTAGAAGTAAAAATGCCTGAAAAATATTTCCCATTCAAATTTTTTTAATACTAGAAAATGACAACTTTGAAAGTACTATGGCTATATATTTGAAACTAACATTTCTGTATTTCTGAATGAAAGTTTCTTATTATAGTCAAAATTTGGCAAGAAATTTTCTTCTTAGTTATAAAAATCATTAATACAATATTTGATAAGTATTTCATTATTTTAACCAATTCTATATTTTGCTTCTAGTTACTAGTTCTTTCCATTCAATGAATGCGTATATATAAGTATTTTGAAGGAAATATAAATAGCACAAAGGTCTATATATCTAAAATATTAGATATCACTTATTATACTTATATATTACACTTTTATTCAAGTAATTAAGTCATAAGTGTCATTTTTATTAAATTAGCAAACGAATATAATTTAATTTAAATTATACAAAACAAATATTATATATATTTATATTTACCTTTTTATATCAAAAGGAAATGCACGAAAGCGTCCTTTCTGACCAGGATACTTTTTACTAGTAGATCCAGTTTGGTTATTACAGCCAAAACATGAGCAAAGTTGGCCTCTCCCCATTTTGTAAATACGCGTGTAGGTAAGAAAATATGGCGGCGACCTTGAGAAATTATCACGTTTTTTCGAATTACATGAAAATAAAATATTTTCAAAGTAATCAAAATAAAATTTTAAATATTAAATATTAAACATAAAACTAATTGGAATTATATTTTATTTTTTATTAAAAAATATAGAGGATGTATATTCTACTTCCAAAGCAAAAGTGTTACGTGCGTCCATAGCAACCCACTTGGAGACAAATCTCTTTAAACTACTTACTCTATGGAAGAGACTGAAAAAGAGACCGAAAATACAGAAGAGACCACTAACGGACCGAGTAGGAGAGGCAACGCTCTGTAAGGGTTTACACCCCGTTAATATCCGCACCATACCACAGTGTGGAACAATGCGACTTGAAGAAGAAGAAGAATGGAAAAGTGCATTTGAAGAGTTGGACAAATTGAAGCAAAACCGATCAATGCTATACAGATATAAGCGGAAGAACTGGAGAAAAGCTCAAGTATTCCCTGAAAGCAGAATCAACCAACTCAATTAAATGTTATTGGGTCCAATGCTCTTACGAAACCATCAAAGTAAAGAAATAAACTATTAACCATCTCTGTGATATCATTGCTAACAAACCCTAGGAACTGAGCAACTTATGGGTCTTTTATATGAATAAAAATATACCTTGCACATGCCTGCTAGATGTACTCTTTTTTGCATATGCTTACTTATACCATGCTAACTTGTAGATGCATACTTGCACTGTGCTTACTTGTACATGTTGACTCTTCTATTTATCTATATAATATGTAGATAGGACTTATTATGGACAAAGATCGATAGAACAAGATAGATCGATATGGTAAAACATATTATGCCCTGTCACCTGCTCTGTATTATAATATATCCTATGTAAATCTCTAGAAGTGTCCAATGTAATCAAAATTTTACTAATTCTGTTATTCTAAAATTTTGATATTTGCCCTTGAAAAATAAATTGACAGAAGCGCGGGAATCCTGTTAAATATATAGATACTTATTCACTGACTAGATTATATGATGAATAGAAAATAAGCAATCATGTGTTTCCAGGAAGTACCGGAAGTCAACAAGAATTCGCCGCGGAATCTGTAGTGAAAGAGGTCGGTAACCCGGGCGACACCACCCAACATGAAAGGAGACCTCCTTCAGAATTACCTCATACACCACTCAGACATGCTTCGAGAGATGTGACTCACGGACAACGCCAGAATATGGCGGGTGACAATCGAGATGACCACAGGCAAAGCCCAGCTGCTGGAGTACAAGGTATGTAGCTGATGGTCTGGTCTGGTGCTATTGATCTGTGTGTGGAGTTAAGCTGGGAATGGGGTTATGTTTAGAGATTTTGTAGAATAAAGCACTTATTTGTCTCACTAAAACTTTATTAGGTTGTCAATCGGGACCACTATAAAATATGATAGATGCAATACTTGTATCATAATGACTTGAGCAATTATCACACGTAAACAGAGATATCTCTATCGTGGAGTAACGAGAAACACGTTTAAAAGTATAATGCTGCTTGTGGCCCTGGTTTTCAGGAGATTATGTTGTACATATTATATAGAGCTAAAAATAAATAATTCGGATATAGTTTTATTATATTCTAAGCATAGAGTAATTAGACAGAGTTTTGACTGTTATTGATTTCATGATTTGTGTCGCGTTGTACAATTTTGTCAGTTTAAAATCGTTTTATTTATATATATTTTGTGTAAATGGTGTAAATGTATAAACCACTCAAAAGATATATAAGAACATATCATGTAAATATAATTTTTTCGTTTTTTAAAATATATGGTTTGTGACAAACAAAATGATGCGCTTCAAATTCCTCCCCTTCTACCCATAAAAACGCTGCGATATACATAACTTTTAATAAAACCCCTAAAATATGCCATAGGTAAGATATAAAGGGGTTTTATTTGCACGCTGTAACAACACAGTTTCCTAAAATTCCTAAAATATCATAAATTTTGGATATGAAGGATTAAATCATAAAATAATCTTAACATTTAGGGTTTCCTATAGAAATTCATAAAATTTAGTGCTCAAAAATTTTATATGCCCTTCATTTTTAGTCATTTCTATACTTATGAACTAACTTATTATGCTTAAGTATGCATTTTTATAAATAATTTCTATATTACATTTCATTTTTGTATATTTATTTTTTCTTATTTATCGCAGTAACAATAATTTGATTTAATAGAAAACCAAACGTTATCAAGTAGTGATTAAGAAAATTTATAAAAAAGAATTACTTTTTTTTAAATAGTATAATATTAATGGTTTGGATCGGGATAATTTGAAGATGTATTTCATACAATATCTGCCTACCCCAAAACAGTTCAAAAATACTATTAAGTCAACCGAACGATATACAAACACATTGTCAGTGTTCTAAAAAACAACATGACAAAGCCTTATTTGGATTTTACTGTCTTTATTGCCCATTACATTGAGGCATGTACATGTTCTGTACACATCTCTTTGTGGCTTGTTGATAGACTTGCTACAAAAATTCATTAAGCAAGAGAAGTTGGTTGAATCTGCAGATAATAGAAAGCTGAAAAAGTTTATGAGTTGGCATCTATTGATGTCATTCATACCAAAAAGTAAACAGAATATCCATAACATTTATTGACATTAGAACAAAGACAATGTCCTTATTGATTGAAAACCAAGTGTCTGAAATTGACCTCTTTACTTTCCGAAAAACATGTATGTCGCTTTATTCCATTATAAGCAAGGAAATACAAGCTTCTTTACCATTAAAATCAAATATATTGAATGAGGCTACATTTAAGTCTGCATCCAGACAAACGGCAAGATGCAAATGCATTGCTCTCAATTTCACGATTGACATTGGCATTTTTAGAACCACTGAAAACTGTTCTTGGTATTGTGTTTCCTAGCATATACCGAACGTTACACACAGTAAGTCGGTGCAATTTCCGCAATGAATGGAGATGCTATCAGCTGGATGATGTACCAACATTCCTAGTTTCTAGACCAACCTTTAGAGGAAGATCTCAAGAGTCCCATTCGAAACGGCTACCTGATGAGTTTGGCTTAACTTTTTGATAACATGAAAGTATCCAAGTTCAAGAACAAAAAGAATTGATATATTCTGGAATGAAGTTCATCAAATGGGATAAACACGATGAAATGGGAAATTTGAAATATTCGTTCCTCTTCAGTCTTGTCAGGTGTGTCTTCTCTTTAAGTCATGGAAATATGGCACATGAGTTTGGATTTTTCCTAAATAAAAGTATATTGACAGTGCATGGTAATTCACTGGTAGATGATACACTTCATCTGAAATTGATTCTTTATAAAAGAAAATGATTAATAAACAAACGAAATGTACTAAAAACTATGTTTTTCTCTTGTTCCGTTGAAACTGTTATCATGCATTTATATTTACTTATCTGTTTCGTTAAAACTATCTTCACGTATTTTTATTATGATGTTGGATTCGTGGACCTGTAATGCATTTCCTTATGAATTTGGATTCGTGGAACTGTAATGCATTTATATTATGAATTTGGATTCGTGGAACTGTTAATATATGCATTTATATTATGAATTTGGATTCGTAATATAATATGATATAATATTAATATGTCTTGAAGAAAAGAAAAATATTTCGTTTTTTATGCTGCTTCGCGGAATGGGCCGAAAAGACAGAAGAGACCACTAACGGGCCGAGTAGGAGAGGCAACGCTCTGTAATGGTTTACACCCCGTTAATATCTGCACAGTATGGTAGAACTGGAGAAAAGTACAAGTATTCCCTGAAAGCAGAATCAACCAACTCAATTAAATGTTATGGAGTCAAATGCTCTTGCGAAACCAGCAAAAGCAAAGAAATAAACTATTAGCCATCTCTGTGATATCACTGATAACAAACCCTAGGAACTGAGCAACTTATGGGTTTTTTATATGAATAAAAATATACCTTGCACATGCCTGCTAGATGTACCCTTTTTTGCATGTGCTTACTTATACCATGCTAACTTGTAGATGCATACTTGCACTGTGCTTACTTGTACATGTTGACTCTTCTATTTAT
>JAYRBW010061943.1:0-10142 GCA_036023295.1 Invenusta paracnida | reverse complement strand
CCGTTTCTTTTGTCTCGTCCTTTATTTAGCGTAGGTATATAGTTAAAATCCTTCTTCACAATATATATATATTGTATATATTATGTAGACTCATTATACACCCAGTAATATTACTTGCTCTGCTATACTCTAGTGAATGCTCGATTTAGTCTTTTTTAGCATTTCTGTCTAGTAAGTGTTAGTTTTTGAATAATGTTTAAAAAGTCTATATATTATGTTGTATATTATCGTAATATTTTATAGCACAGGTGAAATACTTAAATGCAGACTTCTTAAATAATTGATAAGAATCCCAATATTGTATTTGTCAAACCTATAAACTATAATACCTACAGTGTAATTAAATTCTTTTCTCAATGACATTTTACTTGGCTCATAGTGTCTGACTGATATGTTACTCATTTTCAAATGAATAATTCCATACTTCTTAATGGGTTATAGAAGATGAAGCATTTATAAACCGCTATACTGATATTAAACGAGGGTACCCATATTATATACTGAGCAAATAGTTCTATCAATGATTTTTATTGGATTACATCAATGCCAAATTTAATTGATATGAAATAATCGTCACAAATTATAAAAATACATTGGGTTGTTGCAGTGTTATATTTCAACATGATTTTGAGCACTTGTGTAGGTATATATATCTACTGCATCATAAATAATACCGTAAAGTTCACAAATTGAATGATTCAAATGCATCCCACAATGGAAGGGAGTTAGGCGGGAATCATTGACCCTTTTCCTGTGAAAAGTACCTATATATTTTTAATCTTAATATTTTATAAATTAATAAAGTTATAGGCACAACATTTGGTCCACTGCGCTGTTAGAATTTCATTTGTGTCATATACGGAAATTCCATATGCCGAATTCCATTTTGTAATGATTGGTATGAAATTTTTATTTTATTTTATCCATGTGAGATCAAAAGCAAAAATATACGAAATTTGCACGTTATTTGTGCAAATACAAAAAAATGTATTAGTGCATTAAAGATAGAAATATTTGAGTGTTTAAAAATGTATATTTTGTAATACAAAATTTAATTGGCTTTTAAATCATAAGAATTGAATTTGAACTTTTACTATATAGTCAATTGTTAAATGGTTTTTTAAACTCTTTCGCTTCTAGCATTTCATTGGTCATCTTACTGTTTTCTGATTGGATAATAGTTAGATAGCGCATTCGCTTCACGTTAACGAGGAGCTAATTTTAGTTGTCTAATTGATATTTCTAATGTTTTTGGCAGAACAAATTCCTTAAGTTTGGCCATTTATAGGACTGGGTTTCTTTCTTCTATATATATATTTCTTCCTTATATAAATGAACAGCTTAATTTTTAGACAGCTTAAAAATAAAGTTTTAAAATCTAAAAAAAAAGATGGGAGATCAAATATGGAAAACATATCGGAAAGTACTTATGACTGCTAATCACATGATATGAAGAAATAATATAATACTTGTTTTGAAGTTGGATTATATATTATATTATACATTATTCATAATCAATGGTTATGCAGATGAGAGTTTGTTTACTTTAATTTCCGTTTTTAGCTTCCACTATATATTTAATGGAGGTATATAGCTATATTTTCCTTACAAAATATCTAATTCAATTTTTTACAATTTTTTTATCGTTATTAAAATAAACTGAGCCACAAAGACAGTGTAATATTTAATCAGGGCAATGTATATATTTGTAAATTTATTTAAAATCACTGTCTGCCGTGTACTGTTCGTTAAGTGTTGCCAGGTAGATAGATTTTCATATATTCGCGCTTATGTATACATATAGGGGGAATTACTGATTGACAAGATCGGTTAGTGACAGTATACATATAATAAGCATGTTAATAATGTCGCTAGACGAACTAATCATTTGCTACAGGTGGTTTCTACGGAGATGGTTTATTCGTATACTGCTACATTCCACCCCTACATTCACTCTCTCTACAATGTCACAGATAACTATCTATGTGTAAATATCAAATAGACACATCTTCTATATTAGAGTCTAGTGTTATATTCCGGATTCGCTGTCTCCGTCTCCTGCTAAATATAACTTGAGATTTGTACTTATGACGTCATGACACGCATGTGTGTAAACACCACTAAAGATCAACTGGGTGTTTATTGGCCGGTAACTAATAGCAACCTCGCTTCTTTAATACCTTTATATGCATTTAAGCAAGATAAAATACAAAATAATACTAACTATGATTTACATGAATATATTTTAACATTTTTATCAATTACTATCTGCAAAACGCACTTTTTATTTATTGAAAATGCAACTATCAGCTATAGGTACCTATACCTACTTTATAGAGTTTGTTAAATAATCTAAGCAAACTGATGTAGTAAGAGTTTTATCGATAAATATGTAATTTTTGCCCCGTAAATCTTAATATTATATTGTTATTTAAATATTTTATACCGACTATTTGGCATTACATTTCTGGAACTCAACTGTGGAACTCTTTCGAATAAAAATCTGGAAATCCATACATCTCAATCAATGCCATCGGTTTGTTTTCGAAATGACAAACTATTCTTAATTGTATAACAGAATCTAGGCTTAAAAAAGAATTAATTTACATTTAATTATTGTAGAAACTTGAAGACAGATAACATATAAAAAACGGTATATCTATGTATCAGAGAAAATATTCCCTCAATCACGAAGTTATAATTAGTATAATATTTTCTTAACTTCAGTTTCTTATGGCACATATATATGTGGTTTAAAAATGTAACTAAGTTCAGTATATTATAATTAGGCTGTATAGCTTGCGTGTTAATTATTTAGATGCTCTTGTTATATTATGGATACACTTTCCCTTCTGCTGCACTTGAAAGTGGTACTTTTGAGGGCTGGATGAAATATATTCCCCCAAAGGGATTGTACGGATCCTGCTTTATGGAACATACACTACGTATATACACAGCTGCTTATTATAGTTGATGTCGTTGTCGAAGTCAGGTATAGGAGGTACTTATATATTATATTAAAACTCTAAGGACAAATCAGTCAGTAAGCCATTTCAATGCTCAGTTTAGCAGCCTTTTGTATTCATCCTTTCTAAACTGTATTTTAAATAGTTCGACTAAAGGTACAGAGGAAGTCGTAAAGTTTGAAAGAAAATGATGTTACATACGAAGTTGTATTATAAGTTGCAAGTCAACAAGTAACCTAGGAACATATTATTGGATTTCATGCCATATATATGTATATATATACTTGAATACTATACTCGGGGTATCATATTGTGAATGTATTTGTTGGGTGGGCAGTTGAATGTGTAGGCAACAAAACGCTGCTTCTATAAGTAGCTATAGGTATGATATCACTTTGCAAAGAGCAGGAATGTTATAACTAGTTAGGCTGAAGGTTTCCTTAAAAGTGATATTTACCTCTTATAGCCTGACTGTATGTCTGTTGTCGGCCTTATGTATGTATATTGTTGCTATAATTTCTGACATGACTGTATTGTGTGTTAATTGTCGATGAATTCTATTGTCTTTTTCTGACTGCTTTTGTTTGAACCACAAAAGTGGTTTTGACGTCATTGCAGCTTGGGCTGGGTGTAATGTTTAGGCGTGTATAGACTATACTTGTTATGCCACTAAAAAGTCTATTTTTGAGGATTATCAAATTCCCCAAAGACTGTCCAATTCGGGCGGAGCTGAAATAGTTTATGACACGGGATATAAGTATAGAAGTTACAGACTTTATAGACAATATAATAACAGTAATAATAACATCGCTTTGTGGAATACAATATACATGCATTGTGAGCAGTGGAAAGCAGTGTTGTATAATGATTCTTTCATTAGGTGATCTTCGTATTAATTTGTTTACCTACTCTCCCAGGGGATCGAGATGTGTATCCATGGGTTACCGTGTCGCCAGTGTTTGTTCCAGATTCCCGTGTGCAGGAGCAGTGGATGGGCTGCCTCTATAAGGCATACTAATGTATGTCTACATACTATAGCTTCCTCGTCTGTCGTTAGTCTGTTTGCCTATTTGTCTGCAGCATTTTATTAGACTCATGAGGGGGTCCTTTCTTCCATAATTCACAAGTTGGGCTCACCATCACACAAAAGTTGTCTTGTTCATTTTAGTGGTTTCTTTCTTTCCTCTTTTTCTTGCTTGGAGAAAGAAGGTGGGCAGGATGCGACACTGTCGACGTTGCGGAAATGATCCCCTTTTTAGTACCGTGTATATCCTACATATATGTATTGTTGTTGCTTTCTTCCTATTTAGATGTTAAGAACTATTTTTTGTGGAAATTGGACACATTTTGGCGTTAAGATGTTCCGATTTACTGCAATTATGAAAACTTTTAAACATTTTTTTCTTTGAATATAATCCCTCAAATTGTACAAAATGTTTTTGATCATGTTTGTATAAAGGTGAATTTACCGAATAAGTTAATTTGTTTATTATTTTAGATATATGGATTGTGTCAAATGCAAGTCCACTCTATCTCGACTGTTCCGCCTTTCAAGAGAAATAACATGAACATTTATCTTTTCGGTCATTTTCTATTTATCGAGCTGTTTACTTTCGAGGCATCATGTGTTTTTTCTTCTTCTTAAAGATTGAAATAAATGTAATAAAAACATATATTTAGCAACTCGGTTTATTTACTTTCCTTATTTTCACTACGTTGCTGACGGATAAACGATTTTCTATCGAAATAAACATTGTTTAACCCAGTTTTTCTATAACATGATTGGATGCATGAGCCAACGTACCATATTAACGTACTTCTATAACTATCTATAACTTGAAGTTCCTTTATATTTAATCGTAGTAAATCTCTTTTTTGAATAAATTAAGGTCACTATTTTTGTTATTGATGAGCAGTACAAAAGCCATTATCAAGTTATAACTTACAAATTTCAATTTATTTAATCATTAAAATGGAAATATGATCGATTTTACGAAATTGTTGTTCATAAGAAATAAAAAAATAAATTCAAATACACTTAAAATACATGTAGTAGATTTTTCCAAATCAAATAAATTCAGATGTCATATTTAATAAAAAAAAAATTTCAAATTCTAAATTTTAAGCTTTTTATATCACCTTGTTTTGTTAACTTTTTCGAAATCAGAACCAAATGAAAGACCAGCTGGCTCTGTACCCAAGCCCCGACCAATTCTCCAACTACGTCACCTGGGAGTCTCTGGAAAAGGCACTCAGGGGAATCAAGGAACAAATGGAATCACTGAAGAAACCGACTGAAAGAATTGTTGTAAACATGGCTACTGATGTACGTTTTTTTCTTGCGATTCAAACAAAAATCATTTATAATTTTAAATTGTACACTTGTTCAGAATACTAGTTTCTTAATAGTAGTACGCTTATTTTAGTCGGTATATTTTTGAAATTATGCGGAATTTATTTATGATTTTAAATATTATTTTTAAAGTATTCATTAGTTTCTACTGCTATTTTTATGAGTAGTATATATTTTTAATAAATATAATTTGACAATTTACATTATTTCGTCTCCGTATTCAGCATAAGAAGGTATGTATGTAAAGCAATGTTTTAGTTATCTTTCTCAGATAAATACATATGTATATAGCTTTATATTGCACATTGGGTTTTCTTATACATAGATACACACAAATAGTTATACTTTTATTAATTTTTTTATTTTCAAAAACATGTTTTTACAAATGTTTATATTGTATTTTTATTTATACTTATTTTTTGGTAAAAATAATGCATTAGATTTATTGAAGAATATTTTAAGTTAGATTTATTTCAATCATATTATAGTAATAAATACATTTTTAGAAAGCACATTTCAATTATACGTGGTGTTTTTAGTATTGCTTTGTTGTATATATAAAATGTGATTTTCTATTATTTGTTCTTGCACATCATTGATACTCTAGCTATATCCGATAGCCTGCGCACTATTTTTTATTTTTTTACATTTTTTATTTAAAATTATTGCTTTTTTAGTAATATTTAAACCCATCGAAACTTGGATTTAAAAATGGCTTAAACAGAAATTGCATTTACATGTCAAATTTAAATGAGATTTATTTGAAATGACATACCTTTAATCTATAAAATTGTATGTACTATATCGTTAAACCTGTTGTACACAGAATTTAGCAAACAATTTAAATCGAAGAATACAATTTTTGTGCGATTTAAATATTGTCAAAGTTATTGATGCTTGCTTACATTTCATTGCATGTCATCTATAACAGTTGGTATGTTTGAATATTTGCTATAGTCGTATTTTGTGTCTCTGCCATAATGCTGGAATATTATTAGGCAATCTTTTAGTACACTATAATCTTATGAACACGTACATTTTTTATTTTTCATACAAAAAAGTTTTAATTTAAACTTTTGAGAAACTTAAATATCTGAAATTACTCTTTTGAATGAAATCTAAGATTTTATAACGTTTTAAGTGAAGTACCAGAAGCACTGGACAGATATATAATCCATATTTGTGGCTTCATTTTTGCTTCGACAGCCGATGTCAAGACCACAGAGTGCGGCCAGTTCGCGTGGACCTAGTGAAGCGCTCCAGGAGATGTTGGAGAATCTTGGACAGCTTTCGGACAAACATGACAAATTGGACGACCGAGTTGTTGTTTTGGAGGTAAACTGCGCAAGAAAAGCTTACACAGTCATTCATTTAAAATCACGTTATTTGTACACAATTTTTTAAACTAATTAATAGGTTTTATTAGTCATACTAGTCGTAAGTAGTAGTTTCATTTTATTGTGAATAATATATTATAGTAATACTTTTTTGTTTATTATATGTTAATAATGTGGATAACGATAATTGAAGTATTTGTTAATTATTTCTCTTTCTTGGATTTTTGAAGGGCTCATTCTCCGAGGTATGTTATCTTAGCGTATAAATATGTATTACTACAGGAATGAACTGCATGGTACCTGTACTTGTAGCATGTATGTATGTACATCACTGTGTTTGTAGTATAATTATTAAAGTAAAATGATGTGTAATGGCAGTTAAAATAACGTTATATTAATCATTTTAGGGAAAATTAGTAAAATGAGATTTTAATGGAGTTTAAAATTACAATTTTTTCAGTAAAATATTTCCTTATTTTTATTGAATTAAATTTACAAATATCTATGTGTTTTCAAACAGAGAATATTTTACAAGATAAATAATTTTCATCAAAAGTATCTTTTGAATAATTCTATTCCCACTACATAGTAATCTGTTTGCACCTGTTTCTATTATTGCACTACTCTATCTGGACTTAGACATAATATATTTGAAATTAGTGTTTCTCTTTGAAGTATATTAATGTAGAAAACATACTCCTTCATTTGCTGCTGTTATTCTGTCGTCTCTTATAGAAATGTCTAAATTCATTAAATACAAACTTTTTTTCCATATTGACAAATTTGTAAGATTGAAATATTGCCGAGTAATTAAGAGTCCAATTTTAGGGTTATATTTGTTTCTGACCATACATATACTACTGGTATCTTGTACCTACCTCTAAAATCTTTTAATACAAAGAGAAAAGAACTGAAACCTCTCTTACACAGAACAAACGGAAGGTGTTGTGACCATAGAAACATGACCAGGTTTGCATCTTAAACTATTCATCCAATGTCTCGTTCATTTTGGTATTAGTAAACTTATCAACATTTTCCTTTTATACACTATTATAATCGCATATTACTTGTAGAATTTTTCAGTAGTGTATTTGTAAAATACATGTAAATTTGTATAGATATGAGCTAGTTTTGTTATTCCATTATATAGCAGTGTGTTAGTAAATCTTATTTTTCTTTCATAGTTCCTTATAATCTTACAGAATTGTTCACTTTCATATTTTTGTCATCTTATCGTAGTTCACTTTTAAATTCTCACTTTTATTCCAATAGACACTACTCACATCTGTATTTCATCTGTTATTGTTTAAATCGATGATTATTAAAACACAATGAATTAAACTGCTCCATTTTGAGAAAGTATTAATTTTTTTGCCCGTATTACAAGAGTTTCCATAATGCAACTATAAAGAAATCATCTATAATTATTTAACAATTACTGAAATTATTACTGAATATTATAGCGTTACAAAGTTACCATTTCTAATTAAAAGCCCTTCCTTATTTTTTAAAATGTTTTAAATACAAACTCTTTCGCTATAAATTCATAATTTACATTCGGTAAAAAAATAGTACTTATTTTATTGCAAGCGACTTTTCCTCATTATTTACATACTAGGTGGTTCCCATTAACTATTAGGTGATTTTGTTGAAAAAAAATCGATAAACAGATAAGAACCTATCAAGCAATAGATTTTCAACGTGACGACACAACACACCACAAATCAGCATCTTCATTAAGGAAATAAGATTAGTTGTCCAATCAAAGCCAGTATTTCTTTGGGAAAACAATTAATAAGTAAATCAATAAGTAACAAAACAATAAGTAAACAACTATAATCGATTAATTCACATCTTATAGTATTTATACATGTTTCATTATAGAGTCACCAGATTTGATGCAAAAAAATTTTATTGGATAATAAATGTGCTTATTTATTGAGTGTTTTGGAAAATCCGACTCGAAATTCGATTCTAAAGAACTGTCGTTCGGAAAGTCCGACTCATATCGCGTTTCTATGGATTTGCTTAAGGTCACGGCTTCGATTAGGTAACCGTCAAAGTATCCGTGTTTGAAATATGAGCGCGAAAAGACAACCATTTAAATTTAGTTTCGGTAACGTAGTTTTTGCTGCTTAGGTACTTCTAAAATTCTAAGTTCGTTTTTTAGCATTATATTTTATTATATTATTATTTTATTACATTTACTATTTAAAAGTTGATGGTAGGTAACTGTTATTCGGAAAGTCAGCCGGTTACTAGTTCAGGCTGCGATTCTCTCGGTAATATATTTTCCGAAAACGCTCATTTTATTATGCTGAGTAAGTTATCTACGGAAGCTTGACAGCACCACCCTCTTTCTTTTACGGGCTGAGCTCCCAATGAAGATAATTTGTTTATACCCTTATTTTGATATCAATTAAATCCCTCACATGTTCACCCGATCGATCAACTCTATCAGGAGGAGATGCCGAAGAAAGCAGACAAGAAAGACCTAGAAAACTTATCCGTACCGGACGATCTCCTGCAACGCATCACCGATATGCGAGCACAACTGGACAACCTGCTCAGCCTCAGAAACCGGGTAGGTCCTGTTTTGGTGACTCATGATGATTTTCTCTCTTTCCACTGTTTCTGTTTAATATCGAGCCAAATTCTAGTTGAAATTGCTTTATACTGACTCTATCAATGATTCGTAGCTATGTGTCGTTAAGTTATTAGGGTAAACAAATTTGGAATCTACTTTTTATCTGCTCAAAACCTCAATACAGAAGGAGGAGTAATCACATTTGAAATAAATAACACTGCTTCCTTCCTCCTTCTATCGGATGCTTTTATTCGATGTGAATTTCAAATAAGTAATCAAGCAGGTTAATTAAGCAAGTTATCAACCACACAATTACTCTTGAGTGGCCGGATTCGCATATTTATGTACCTTTATAGCAACCTAATTGTTTGAAAACCACTTTGTGTAAAAAAGATGAATCAACCGGTGAAAGGAATTAACTTTTTCGTATAATTTATGTAACTAAATAGAATATTCCCAGCTACTCTCATGCGCGTTGATGCACTGGGAAAGACAAGCAAGAACTAGAAAATCTGACAAACTGCATGAATGAACTAAATAGGCACTCGAACTTTCGATGTTTTGAGACAGTTCCGTTTTGAGACATCTTCCAAACTTGACTGAACCACTCAAATATTGATCCACAAATTCTTCATATCTTTAGTATGGCCGCGCGTGATAATCCCTCTTCTCTCTCTCTTCTGGTGTTTCCAGGACAACGAGGCAATGTCGAGGATTCGCGAGGCTCTGAGTAAGCTGCAGAAAGACATGGACCGCCTCAACGAAGTGGTGAAGAAACTAGTTGAGGACAGCTCGGCATCTCTCTCCAGAATTGAGGTGAGTGTAGAAATTAAATACGTAAGATTGCAGGCTAGACGTAACCATATCAATACAACGCACGGGGGGGCGGGGGGGGGGGG
>JAYRBW010061942.1:0-30504 GCA_036023295.1 Invenusta paracnida | reverse complement strand
ATTATATAATATATATTATATATATATATATATTGTTAACCATTATTAATAGCCAAATTTTGTTGATAATTATTTCCTATGTATGTCTCGAGAAAATAAATAAAATCGTATTTTATTTATATCCCCCACATTGCTCAGAACTTCAATTTCTTATTACAATTGTAAGCTGCACAATATTTTGACATGCTTGTATTATTGAAATAAAATGTTTTTTTCTATTTTTCTTTGTTTTATAAATTAAAACAATCGAACATATCTTTATCTACACTTATAAATATCATTTTAATTATAAATATTTAATCATAAAAATACAGTTTAAAGTATAAATCTTAGAACTCTACCATAGTTGTACTCTTCTATTTTAGTTAAAATGATTTTATTTTTGTTGACAGCATGTTTTCTTAACAAATAACATATAGAGTTTGTTTTTTGTTTCCATATTTGTTTCCTTAATAAATAACATACAAATAACATTCCTTAATATATCTTCCTTTATACTCACTGGGTAAACCATCCTGTTTTTTATTAGTTATTTTCGAGTATTAGTTAATTATTTTAATTATTTCTTTCTCCTTATTTGTTTATTGTTTCCTGTCTATTCTATTACAGTTATCTGATGATCAGTTGTGTTCGAATGCGCCCAATGAATGTCGCAAAACATAGTAATATAAAAAGCTATGAGTTTGGATTTATTGAGAAGATATTTGTAGGTTGGAACATATTCACTCGTTATACTTTCTAAATGATAATTTTTAAATTTTTTTGACTACATTTTCTTTCAATTTCTTTTAAAGGACTTTGAATTTCTTGAACAGCATTTCAAGATACTAATGAAATGCAAGAATTTTTAAAAAGAAGTTAACATATCTTTAAAGATACTTTCCATGTAAAGCAGAAAAATGGTAAAAATCGAATAAAATAAAATAACAATTTCTTTAAAAACTGAAAATTTTGAAACAAGTATCATGTTCATTATTATTCAGCTATTAGTATATTCACGTTATTGTAATTGACATTTTTCTGCTATTTAAAATATACATATAAAAATTTAGTTTATTAAATTTCGTAAGTTTTGAGTTTTGTTAGTTTCAGCTATTGTTATAATTAAATATAAAATCTGCTAGAATAATTTGGATATCGTTTGAATAAAAAACATTGGTATACTATCTGTAATTATTCGTAATACAAAATACTGCAGTCCAAAATGTCTGCATAGATAAAAAGTTTGTGTTTATTAATTTAAAGAAGAAAAATATTCGCAATTTATTGTGGATTATTAATGTATATTTAATGTATTTATTTAATTTACTTTCGTAATAAAATTTGATATATATTTCTTAGTCGAAAATCAAAGCAATTATAATAAATTAATGTATCACATTATAAATATTAATAATCTATTACATTATTTTGTAGAGAGAATAAGTATTCATTATCGAATTTTTTTAATGTAGAAAATATACCGTTATAACCATTGTTTCACTTTATGTATATATTGAATAATTTCTATATATTTAACCCATATGCCAAGTTTCATTACTGTATTTATTTGGAAAAGGACAATATAAAAGAATGGACCCTATCATTTTCACGAAAGGGTTGATTCTAATTTTAGTTTAATAAATCTCCGTTCACTGAATGATTAATGATTTATACCTGTTTTAAGTGGTATTTTATCACAGTCATATAAGTAGATCTTCCTTAAATTCTCGGTAAATGCAGTTTGTCTGCATATAAAAATTAAGATGTTCTCCTTTCTATCTTAAGACCTTTTTATGACCAGTATGATCCATATTTGTATAAGTTTTCTTTTTAAGTACTCTTCAGAGACTTTCTATACATGAATAATAAAACATTTACCCAAATTTAATCAAATTTTCTCCATCGAGAATTGAGAAAAGCTATGTTATGGGTGATGTATTATGTGTATGTATTATAGGTATAATTATATAGGAACTGAATAGTGTCAGAGAGGATAATTTCTCAAATTTTAGGTTAATTATACTATACTAGTGCATTTATCGATTTCAGAATTGATATATGTTTCCCGCCGTTAATTTATAATTTATAGCCATAGACAGCCTATGGCTTAACATTAAGTATTATTCTAATGTTTATACCTATAATCTAATTAATTAATTATCAATAGACTAAAACTATTTCATGGGTTTTACTTTGAAAATATTACCTATAGTGTTAATATCTTTATTTCGTATATTTAGTCGCTGAATGCTCACAAGAAGCCATTTTTACATCTTTCTTATAGTGTCAAACAATTTTCATTGCAATAAGTAAATATATATATAACGTCATTAATTAATCCCTTTTTATACAGTTAAGGATTCTTTGATTGCCCAAATTTCCCCAAGTACAAATATTGAATTTAATTCGATATCCAAATTTTACAATTTGTTATAATTCAAAGAATAAATTATGATTATATTACTACTTTTAAAATGTTCCTTGTATAATTACTTTTTTTATGTAAACAAGTTGTACATCAAATGAAATTTTATGCCTGATCTTTTGTCTATAATTAAGCAATGTTATATTTATTCAATCTATAGTGTTGTTATTATTATTATTATTATTATGAAACACATAATTTCAGGTAATACTGCGCTAATCCAAATAATATGAAGATACCGTTATATATTTATATATATATATATTTATTATTTGTATAGTTTGACATAATAATAATATTTGATTACTTTTAGATAATAATTTAAATTAAAAAAACCTACTTACTTTTTTATCGAAAAAATACTACATAATATGTCATATATGAGTTTATAACATCTCAAAAATCTCCCCGTATAACAGGGCCATGTTAAATATTTTATTCATGGGTACTGTAATTTATAAATAGGTACATGGATAGTATATACCTACTATTTTATAAATAGGATTTATTTCGGCTGATATAAGTGTAGCTTGCACAAATTAAGTTATGTACTTATATGTAAAATCTATAACACAGAATCAAACTACTTATACCTACATATTATGTTACATTTATCACTAAAAGAATAAGATCAGATACAATCAATTAGACATATAAATAAAAAACCTAATTCAGATTACAACATTTCATGAATTATAAATCTTAGCATTAACATGGAATTAATTACTTAATATACCTTTTATATATTTTTTCAAAAATAAATCTTGTCATTTGTATGCAATCTGTCTTCAAGATCTCATACATAATTTGAGGAACCTAATGAACGTACACATATACTACAAAAATATAACATATATTAGGTTTATATGTAAATGATCAAGAGATTTAATAAGTAATCGAATAAAAAAACATGCGGTCGTATGTAATATTTAAGATATATAACAGGGTATACCTACTACAAAATAAAGTAGGTATATATATAATATGTCTCGTGTTGAGATGTAATGCATTTGGAACAACTGCTACTATACATAAATTTAGCAGATTTATAGGCACACATTTAAAAATATATTGGTTATGCAGACACCATAAAAGAGCCTAAAGTAAAGTATATATTTTTGTATGCATTATAATTATATATGTACTTTAGGCTCTTTATATGTATACATATAAAGCATGCAACATTTACGTATAAATCATGAATATATATATGTAATACGTATAGCTAGATTTAGATTTTTCTCATTTAACACTTTAATTCGTAATTTTTGATAAGTTTATAAATATCAATTTCATTTAAAATAATTTTTGTGAGTCCATTTAATACACTTAAATGACTAAAGTTATGAAATAATTAACATTTGATTTTTTATTACGAATTAAGTAATTTTAGTGCAGGGAAAAGGAACACCACACCAGGGCTTTGTATAATAAATATTTAATTGTTATTTACCAAGAGACAATTATGATGCAATCATTTATCATTACTTCCAAATTCACGACATGTAGGGCACATACAGAGATTTCTTAAGTGCTGGGCATTGCAAACATAAACCTGATAATCACAAATCAAAAAAAGAAAATTCACATGTTTGTTTACTAATTTTTTATAATTTGTAACCATTGTTGAACCATCTTGTTTTATGCTTATTTAATATGTATTTTTTATTTTAAATCTATATAGATGTTATCTATTGATTTCATTAAAAGTGAATCAAACTAATTCCAACTAACAGGGTAGATTACGTCACAATTTGCCGGGGTATAATTAAATTATAATATAATAAATCTTAATTAATTAGTCACTGTAGGTTTAAATAAATCAATCGATAATTAGCTTAATGCTGCAGCACGAGTGTGTACAGAAGTTCAAACTTGCTACCTTCGGGTTTAAAGGCAGGAGTCTCTACTTAGTCACCACTCTCTATAGAAATCCAACTAAGTTGCACAAATATAATAACTTACATCACAAGAGTATTTAACTTATTAATTTTTTTAAATGAAAATAAAAGTTTAAATAAAAATAGTTCTGTTCTATGATGAAATGTTTTAGTATAATATAAATAGATTTTTTTTACCTAAAAAGGTCATGCGGGCAAAGTTCAATTATTTCATACCTTGAATATATTATGTTATTTTGTTTTACTGAATTAATTTAGAGCCAAGCTATTTATAAATAAATATACACGCTCATTTGAATTATACTCGTGATTCCACAAACCATTTCAAATAAAGTGACCTTTCACGCTCCTGATATAAGGTAAGTGGTCTCTTAATAATGTGATTATAATTTTAATATATAGTTTATAATTTATAGTGTGTATTCAAACCTATATTTTTTGGTAGCTTCAATTATTCTGTATAATATAGGTTATTAATGCTAAATGTCCCATAATAAATCAAAACGTGATAGTATTTTTATTACAGAAAACAAAAATTGGGCAAAACGACCACCTAGTGACCGTTTTACCCCACCTACATGTAAAGCAATAATTGTATTATTAATTTTATATACCTAATGTGTCAATATATATTTTACATAAACATACTACAAAGAGGTTTTACACTACCGTATTGTTATTATTACTCTATATTCTACAGATGAGAAACTACAAACGTAAATCAACAAAGAATAGTTGGGACCAAGAGGGCACGAGAACGCAGTCCATAATGGGAATACAACTGAGTCTCGATCTGCTTTGCAGTAAAGTATTCCCAGGACAACTTTACGGCGTCGATTACGCAACACAAATGTTATTGCAAAGGTAAATAGTGTTTTAACACGAATAGGAAATATTTCTTTATGACTATATGTCTTCAACTTTCTTTTCCAGTTATTTATTTTATAACCATTTTTTATTATTCAATTATGCTTTCAATGCTTTGTTTGAATACCTACCAATACTCTTTCGAAACCTGAAATATACACTATTATTGTATTAAAATATAAATAATGTAGCCAAAATTTACATTATTTGCATGTATTTCTGCGTTTAAGGCTTTGGGGAACATCAGTCTTCACCCCTGCGCAAGAAAAGGAAATTGTGGAACACATAATGCAGATGCAGGCCAGGTTTTATGGTCTAACATTTAAAGATGTACGATACATTGCCTATCAATTGGCTGAACGAAACAACATTCCACATACCTTTAACCATGAAAATGGATTAGCTGGGAAGTGTTGGCTAATGGCTTTTCGTAAAAGAAATTCGACTTTCGCCTTACGAACACCTGAGGCGACGTCAGCAACAAGAGCACGAGCACGAGCCTTAAACAAGAAGAATGTCAACAAGTTCTTCGATTTTTTGGATGATATTTAAGTGGATCATCATTTTCCTTCACAAAGAATATATAATGTAGACGAGATGAGGTTTACAAATGTGCAGACTCGTCCGTCTAAAATCTTTGCCATGAAAGGTCAAGGAAAAGTGGGTACGATGACTTCTGCTGAACGAGGATGCTTTCAACAGCTGTCATAAAGATGTCAGCGGCTGGACACTTCATTCCCCCTTCAAAATTTTCCCTCTTGTTTGTATGAATCCTCATTTGAACAATGGAGTTCCTCCAAGAACTGCATTTTCTATAAATCTGGGTAGATGCAGTTGGAGATATTCACAATTTGGTTTCATCACTTTCTAAAACATGCTAAGCAAACAGCAGAAAACCTTATTATTTTAATTATGGATGGACATAACACACACAAAAAACCTTGATCTCATGGACAAAGCCATGGAGAATCCTGTGACTATTCTAATTCTTCCTCCTCACTGTATTGATAAACCCCAGCCACTGGAAGTCGCGTTTATGAGACCGCTCAGAACTTTCTACACTCAAGCAGTAGACAAATATCGAAGGAATAACCCGGGACGTCTTGTTACAAGTGGCATCTTTGTTTGGAGAAGCACAACTCCAATCAGCAACTCCCATGACTGCCAACATGGATTTAGAAAAACTGGTATTTCACCACGAAATCGACACGTTTTTAATGATTCACATTTTTTGCGCTGCCGCTGTAACAGAACAAATTGAAATAATACATTTGATCTGATCTTCTGGTACAGCAAGCTCCTGTTGTTCTGGTCTAACAAGCTCCTGCTTCTTTTATTGGTTTCACCTAGAGATATGATCAATCTCCCAAAAGCTCCACCCAAAATAAGAACAACACCTACAAGTGCAAAAGGACGCACAGTAATCATCACTAAACAATAGTATATAGAAAGAGCCTCGAAGATGCTGCAGCATCCAAAGACCAACCGTTTACAAGCAGAACCTTAAACAGGAAAAGAACAATAAACGAGGCCTCTACAAGCAAGGCCTCTTCAAACAAGGCATATACTTGCGAATCTTCTACATGCAAGGGCTCCATCAGCAAACTAACTAGGAAGGTTTCGACGACAAGTGGATCGGAAACAAAGTATGGTAAAGCTGTGGATTACGATACAACTTGCTTATATTATGATAGCCGGTTTTCTGAATCTGCAAGCAAAGAAATGTGAGCAAAGTGTTCAGAGTGATAATGAAAGAAAAAGTACTGTTCACTTTTATGAATGAATAAGTAAAAAAGCCACTTAAAGTAATAAAAGTGTTCAGAGTGCAACCAATGGACACATGAACAATGCGCAGGTGTAACCAGTCGAGATGTGGGTTTCATATATGTGAATTATGTCCTTGATTGTTTTTAATTATAATTTCTATACTTTTATGAATCATTTTTTATTTTCAATTAAAGTTGGACGAGTTTTTAAATGAATTTTTCTTATTGTTATAATGCAATTATGACATTCAAGTAAAAAATTATCTTTAGCTGACTTAAGGATAGTCATTTTCATAGTTGTTTCAATTTAATACAATAAATAACAAATTTGATATAAAAACTTATTTCATTACATGGCCGTTTTATCCCCCTTTCCCCTACATGCTAATAAAAAGTAAATTTTATCTATTATAAATGTTTTAATATCACATATTTAATCAACATCCTTTATTGCATGTCACTAATATTCTCATTTGTTTGAACAAAAATATTAATCATAATATGTGCTTTTAGAATAAAATTATACCATTGTATAACTTTCTTTTGTGTGTACATGAAGTTGCTGTGCTATTTTTTGCTGTCTTGTCATTTCTTTTCATGAAGTTTAACTTTGGAATTAATCAAACAAAAGAAAACAATTATTGATTTGTTACTTTATGCTGTATTAAACAAATGCATATATTATATAATTAAACATAAATATATTTTCAATGAAATAAAAAAATATACTATGTAGAAATAAAAATGAACAAAGGGTTAGGTAAATAGTTATATCCAAATAATTAGTTAGTGTGTAGTCTGCGGAGGCTTCTAATAATATAAAATGCAATTAAATATTATATTATACGTGAGCCTACGAAAATTAATTTGAACAATGTTGAAAATTTTGCACTGTTGGTTCATTGTTGTCCTTACCTTCATTTATCTTTTTAGTAGTTTCCAAACGTTTATTTTCAGTAGGCGATGGTGACTTATAGCACCGGTACACTAGAAAAATGTACTCAATTATTTCGATAAGAAAAGCACAAGTAAGGCCAAGAGTAAGAGAGCAGAGTCCGCCAATACGACCCATCATCCCGATGAAACTAAGACTGACAACTTCTGTCTTTGTTGTAATATCATTAGTCAAACGATGAACTTGAATACAAGTATAGTCTTGACGATTTATTAATTTTTCGGAGACATCAGCTGGGGAACCGGTATTGCTCCATTGTAGGTAATCCATAATCATGATTCGAGCAACAGCTGCTTTTCTATCAAACTCTGAAACACCCATGCTGTGTTTGTGCTCTCCAGTTTTGTTTTTTAGAATACTCCAACCGTAATTAACTTTAGTTAACCAATTTAATTCTTGAATATAAGGATACCAAATCGTTGATGATGTGTGGGTTCTATAACTACGTTTTGAACACTTATGTGGACAGGTTTCACGTGGAACAGATTGCTCAATAGATTTAAAATTAATCATTAGTAAGCATCTACGTTTTTTATTATATGACTTCACAGAAACCTTACTCCCATTTAAACTACCACAATATGGCATAGACCATGAAGGCATTCTCGGTCGAGGAAGAAATGCAAGCATACATTTACATTTTTTAATAACATGTTTATTGATTTCAGAACCTATGCAAGTAGAGAAATCATGCTTATATGGAATGTTTAGATCCAAAATATCTTTAGTATATCGTATACAGTCTATATCGTCTAACCACCAAAGTTCATTATAGTTAATTTCCAGTAGTTTTCCTGGCTGAGAATTGAATACCATTTGTCCGTCCATGGATGGAAGTTGTCGGTAATCATGAATATGAACTCGTGCCCCAAATGAATTTTCAAGAACATCTTGATGGAAGTAATTTTTCTTTAAAATGTCTGATTGTTTAGGATTATTAAGTCTCACAACAAGCATGATTGACGTGATTCTATTGCTTGCACTTTGGTCGGATGATTGTATAGTATAACAATTAAAATAATTTGGAATACTAACTAATTTTGCTTCTAGTCCACAGTTTTTGAGATCACCAGATTTAGTTCTAATTGTTATTGAACCTTCACTAACGAGGCAATAGAGGAAAAAACCCTCTAACTTGTGTCCTATTAGTATTGATGAGTTATAATCCAAGTTTTGGTAGTAAACTTTGCGTGTGTCTGACTGTAGAATTGCAGACGCCAAAAAAGCACTCTTATTCAGTACATTTTGAGTCAATTTATGAATATTGCGACTATAATTTGTTGGAGATAATATTTTGTCTGTTTGCCAATACTTCAATGCTTCGGATGAGAATGGGTGTCGATTGCACACAGTAATCGAAGGGAAACGAGATGGATAATTGTGTTTGACTTCAGACTTAAAATATTTTGCATTTTTATTATACTCTACAATAACATCGAACACCACGTAAAACATTAGAACTATCACACCTAGTAAATATAGTATCCAAATGTAGCGTAATAATCCGGTTTGACGTTTTATTTTTGATGCACCGCGAAGAGATGAATTTTCAAAGAATATCTTCAGAAGAGGATGCATAACTTTTTGTTGAAGGTCTGTAAATTAGTTTGATGAATATTTACACGCAAGTACTGGGATCATGTTATACTGAATGAATATGTAATATGTATGTATCTAGTTTTATTGCGCATAAATATATATTATTTCGGAGTTAAAAGAGATTGGTTCATCAGTTTCTTGCTGAAAGTGTGCATATTTCTGAGAAACAATCCTCCCTTGTAGCTTTAACTAAGTAGGTATTTGGAAAAATATCCAGTGTATGGTAAGCCAACTTATATAAAGAGGAAACATATACTTTACACAAATCAAATCAAAGGAAAGGGAATACAGAGAACAAAAATCGATAGAAAATCATAGCTTGCGTGTAGTAGTACACTTATAATATTAAACATTTGACTTAATATTTTCGCTTGAATTAATTTATTTTCTAATACTGTTATGTTGAAGCCACGTATCAAAATATTTACTTTATATTTTAAATATAAAAAAGTATAAAGCTTTCGCCATTTTATTAAATGCTTGGAGGGCTTGTTCTACGTTCAGTTTTTATTAATACAAAAGTTGCACACGTCTTTGTATACAATACATTTTTAACAAATTATTGTCATATTTATTTTGTATGGCAGTACTTAAATTGGCACACGGGTAAATACTAAACTTCATTATTTATTCTACCTTATGATTCAATAACAAGACTTTTCGTATTCTGAAAAATTGTTTGATTTATGGACTGTTGCATTTAATGAATCAGCTTTCGGAAACAATTTAAGTTTTTATATGTGTTATTTTTGTCTGTAAATATTGAAGAAAAAAGGACAATAATCATTTAAAACAAATAAATTAATCAGCAATATCCCGGTCTCCATTAATTTTTTAAAACTAACACTAAAACATAAATACTTATAATAGAATAATTGAAGGCTAACATTTAATACATAATTTTATAATAAATCTCAAAATAAGTAATTATATTCTTTGTTAAGGCTCCGATTTTTATAGCTATATATCATTAAAGCCGATTCATGCTCACAGACTCGCAATCATATATCTAATACTCAGTTTATCACGAATTAGGCTTTTTAATTGTATGCTAAAACTGTTTAACAAATCAATGTCTGAGTTCAGAATATAAACTTTGTGGTTAGGATATTAAGTAAGGTATAAATGCTGGATTGATAAATTATCTGTCAGATAATGCTAATAAAGTAATATATGTATACTCTGCGTTGAAACGATAAGAGAAAGTAGGATGTTCTAAGACATCCATGAATTTAGTCTCATAGATCGGTACATATTCCGAAACTACCGCCTAGCGTTAACATTAATTATACCCATTTGAAGCAGCTAACGATACAGAACAAATTTTGATAGGGCATTCACAAGTCTTCAAACTTGACAAAAAAAAACAAAAACAAAAAACGAGTTTTTTAATATTTCTTATTTTAGCTGACTTTACATTTTCTTATAGTGTACACATCAAAGCATAATTTTCTAAATATAATATAACGATAATCGAACCGAAGAATACTTAAATAGCAAAAGTTTTATGTCCACACCATTTCCTCAAAATACAAATTACAAGTATATATTCTCTACAGCGTAACACGTAGTGATATTATTATTATATATATAATAATTATATACATATTTTGGTCATTTAAGTATCATATATACGAAAAAATGTTAATTAAAAACATATATTACTTCTTATATTGATATATTTGCTAGAGTATAATTATTAAGTACTAACATTATAATTTCTTTTGTTCAATATAATACCAGTAATTCGGGGGAATGACACTATTTTATAAAATATGAAATACCGTATTATTTGTAGGTTATTGAAATAAATTTATTTGTACCCAAAATAGTATTAAAAAAGTGTTACGTGCGTGAATAAATTTATTTATTAAAGCATGCGAGTATTTGTTTAATACAGTCTTGGTAATATAAGAATAACCTCTCAGTTTACATAATTACAACATCCTAAGCTAATAACAGCAAATTATTTAAGTATAATATGTAGTATATATATATACAGGTTACCTACTTATTATTTACTGTATATAGTTTAGGTATATTTATCAACTCATCCTATAGATATACACCTAATATACCTAATACAAACTTAATAAAGTAATCAAACCATGTAAACATATAAACAAAATAGTAGTATGAACTTCAAAATACATAACTGCTACCATAAGTTATTTACAAATGTTACCGTTACGTGCGTGAAAAATATAAAAAACACAATATATGTAATGTCAATTCAAACTTTATCGAAAGTGAAAAACGTTGTGTTGGTTAGATATCTCATGCTTTATCCGTTCCAAATCCCTTCCTTGAAAGATGAAATGTCCCCTTTCTGTTATTTTCTCCGGTTCACTGACGGATCGAACATTTTCCTTGGCCTCGATTGAATCTTCCGGTTTTTCAGGCCAAATATATGAACCTCCAAATCCCTTTTTCATATATTTAACTTCAACTTCTTCGTGTAAATCTGAAACCACTTGTGCGAAGAAAATATTTGTTGGAACCTTTTTTTGAAGCGAATACAACGGCTACATACGACTCAGGATAAAATAGAAGATTTATTGATGGCGCTTCTGTTTGTTCCTGTTGTATTATTTGTCCACTAGGCTTCAATAGGCAAGGGAATTTCGCAGCGCAGCAGCTTTGCTCTTCCCGAACATAGACTATTCTCCAATCGTTAACAGGTGTATTGCTTGTGCAAAGGTGATAGTTTTCTTAATACATTCTTCGCAGTAACAGGAGATGTTTCGTGTTCCAACAAAGCCTTTTTGTATTCCTCGAACACTTCTGACGGTTAACAAACCATTAACTCCTTTCTAAAATTGCTTTTGTCGCTTCTCTTCACTTCAGACTTATCAAGAAAGTATAACTTTCTACTTTGCATTTTGTGATTGTTTTCGTGCTCAGAAAATTCCATGTTATTTTTTGCATACTCGAAATATCTTTCGGGAGATGTCAAGACAAGATCTTTTTGTGTGATGGAATTTCTGATCGGAGTTTTAACGTGGTCTCCCAATCCATCACAAACATTTTTAAATTCCCTAGTTTCACCATAATTCCAGATTGCATCACAACGGAGTGTTTCTTTGAACAAAGAGAGATCTCTCATGGTGTGGCACGATCTGAATTGCGACGAACAACCATAAAAAAATCTGTGAACTGTATCAATCCTTTTATCTGGGTACTTCGTGCATGGGTGTCATCACAGTATCAGTACAAGCTCTTATACCAAATGTGAGTCGTGCTGAAAGTCGTTAGAAAGGATAATAACAGCTTCCTCTTCAATTTTATCATTTACGTGGTGGTAAAGTGCAACAGGAAATAAAGTCAAACTGAAGCTCTTCAAATGTGACGCAATGGTTTCTTCTGAAAAATCGAGGGATATGTTTTCTGAAAAGTCCATTATCAGAAGAACATCGTTCGACGGTAATGATGCTTGAATTTTGTGTTGCCATCTCATTTTAAAGTCATGGAGCGGAAATTGTTTCAAATCTTTCAACGTCTCAGTTAGTAATTCTTCAAATGTTGTTGTTTTATTTTGGATTTCATTGTAACGTTTCAATTGTTCACATCCTTCATGCCTGTCAAATTTTTCACGTTCAACAGTTCCTCATTCTGTCCACTGCACGAACGTTTACGAAGTTCGTTGTCCCCCAAAATTTCATAATAAAAATCTATCAGTTTCTCAGCTCCACAGTGTTTATACATTGGCGCTCCAAACAATTCTTGTCCGCAAAAGCTGCATCGTTATGTTGACAAAGAGTCATCTTAGTCATTTTTTCATCATTTTCTATGTGCAGATTGCAAGACTCTTCCTTACAAAATGTGTTCAGAGCATTAAACTTTATTTTCATATTGGAATGGCACACGCACACGCATTTCGATTTTGGAATACCTTTCTTCGCTGTTAATACATACCGTGGCAATTGCAAATTGAAAACTGTTTGAAAGAAAAAGTGTAACTTTCATGTTCTAATTTGAATTTATGAAAAACATGTGTCATCCGATATCGAAGTACTCGTTTATTTACTCTTAGTCCTCTTCATTGCCGATACTTTCGTCCAGGGTTGTGGTGTTCCGAATTCAGTATAGTGGAGCCTGGAATCACTTTAGATATGTCCTCTTTCCAAAAACTTCCGAACTTTGTACACCCAAATTATCTTTGTAGATCTTTTATGACCTAGTTTTTCATTTCGAATTCGTTTTGATCTTTTCTTTTCATATTCTCGTATGATATTTTATAGCAGGGCGGAATATTGGAGGTAGCAATAGACGTGCAGTCTGTCTTCCGTTTCTTTGGTGCAGATTGCAATGAAGTATCGCACCTCCTTTTGCGGGACAACTGTACTTTTAGGCTTTTAATCTTTTTCAATAAAGTCTCATTTTTGTTTTTATATTTTTTAAAAGCTAAAAGACTATCCCGACGTTCTCGCATTCTCCGTCGTTTCTGCCCATTCACTCTACACAATTTTCCTTGGTTGACAGAAAATGTTGTCCATTCTACTTCTTTTCTTTTTCTTTTTGATTGTCGCCACAAGGCTTTACAGACTTCATTATATTCGGGATCTGCTTCTCGTTTGGACTTGTTAAGTGTATTTCTTTTTTTTTTGTCTTTTTCTTGTTAATTCTCTCGTTTTTGTATCTTTCAAAGCATTTTGCTTTAAGCTTAAATGAGTTTTCTTTTTTCCCATATCTGAAAAAAAAGTTATAAATATTACAATATAGGTAATTTCGATACATATTCAAAATTAAAATTGCTTATATGTAAAAGTTCCCACACGTAATGCATTTATTCATAAATTGAGTAATTACGAATAATTTGTATAACATTGTCTAGATCGCCATTCAATTAAGTTTGTACCACTTCTCTATGGGTCCTCTACGCATTTGTAACAAAAATTACAGTCTATTCAAAGCAAATATCGGTGGAATAGCTGCGTTACATACGACAATAAATGATAAGATACACTTAAAAAGATTTTTTTAAACTTATACTATACCAATATTTGATTATGTTACCTACCATACCATTAACAATTGAATACATTTTTCAATTTTATATAGTTACAAAATGTTATCCTGCCAGGTATATTATAGTAGGGTGGTATCTCACTTCGTCTTATTTCACTTCGTCTTATTTCATTTTGTCTTATTTCAATTGGTCTTATTTCATTTTGTCTTATTTCATTTAGGCTTATTTCCATATATTCATTTTTTATTTTATTTTAGGTATCATAATATAGAAAAAGTCTATATATATATTGGTATTATAATGATTGGCACGTACGGTGTAACACTAAATTAGTAATCTACAAGATCCAGTAACTCCCTGTTTCATATTATAAAGGGAGAGACCACCTGTAGGCGGTCTCCAGTTACTTCTCGCATATCATAAATGAACTATAATATTATTATTATTATTAACTATAGCATTAATTATTAAGTAATCCATTGAGTTTTTTCTATAAAAATTGAATTATAAATATAAATATGCTACATTAAAACAATGGTCTACTGCAAAAAGAATGAGGGATATATTATTTATTACGAATAATATAATCGTTACATAAATAATTAATTCTTCTAAACCAATAAATATAAGTATAATTACTACAGAGCTATTGATCGGCCAGGCGTAGTGGTGTGCGCCTGGTGTAAAGTAAAATATAAGACCAATCTGCAACAACTGCATAAGACGATGTGGCACAATTATATTTTCATTCTGATTGCGTCATCGAATTAACTGAGAGTAAAGAAAAGACGAAAGGAAATAGTCCAAAATGATACGTACCTATTTTTAAGTGTATTTTATGCATTTTTTGTGTAACTTTTGTGTGCCGTGAAAAATATATACCTTTGTTATTTATGTTCTTAAGCTTTATTCTTAGCATTATAAAATAAATTATTTTGATCTTAAACTAAATCTCTTATTTGATTAATCCAGTTCATTTACTTGATTAATTCGGTTTATTTACTTGTTTTCAAAATACTCTTACACATTTTATCGTAAATTAATGTACGCTCATTAACGTTATTATATATTTGTCTGTAACATATAATAATTCTTTATATTTATGTTTATGATTATATTTTATTGTCTATGATGAGTTTATCCACGAACTGATGCACCTAATCTTTATTATCAACTTCTGTTTGCTATATACTTCTGACTCCATCAATATTTGTTTATTAGCCAACAGCTATCCTACTATAAATATCACGTTGCCATAGAAATAATAAGCAAACAGATGTCCCTTTAACACATTTTTATTAAATTCATTTAGCTCAGATACAAAGAAAATGGTTACTTTAGCCTCAATATTGTTTAAACAAAATTTCAAGAACTAGAATTAACTTATTCTTAAAGAATGTCCACAAAGATATTCCAATATTTCTGTAGGCTCTTTTGCGATATATGAATATGTAGGTATATCAGTATGGGTATATTTATAATTACCGGAGAATATTTGTTGACTATAATAATATTGTCTAATTTTCATATCACACATTCCGATCTGCCTTTATTTTATATTAAAATTTCTTTGAAAATCCCTGCTAAACGTTTGGATGTATATTATGTGATAAACTTAAAAACAGTATATCACATGACATAGCATTTCGAAGAAATCCTCAAAATTGGAGGAGTTCCTTAAAAAATAACGTTGTAACACTTCAATGGCTTCATCGAATTTCAAGCGTTTTCTTGAACGCTAAAAAACGAGCTTGCATACCGCCCTTAAACTAATAGGACTGTATATGTCACAATTTTAATCTTTAAATTGATTTTATTTCAATTTCAATTATGTATATTAAACTCTTTTCTGATATTTGTAATCGGTATTGATGGATTTATGTATATACGTGAATACGCACCTTTAAAATTTCAGTAGAAGCATGTGGCAGAACTCTCATTTAAATCAAATCAAGGGATATTTTATTGTTGAGATAATGCGATACTAACATTTCCAATCTATTGTGTCAAAAATGCATGATTTCATATTTTTCAAACACTGAATTAGCAAAGATATCGAACGAGAAACTGTTTTGCCATCGTTATCTAAAATATATCTGTTGTTACTCTAAAATTAAAATCATATTTAAAGGCAAGAAATATATTTCTGGTAAATACAATTAACTTCGTAAATTTTTATGTTCAAATCATTTATAGCTTTTACAAAAAGCAAGAAATTATGTTTAACTTGGCATTTTTCTTTCGATTTAGAGTTTTTTTATAAACACAATTTTATTACACGCTTTAAATCGCCAGTTCTTTTTTCGTTAATTTTGCACATGATGTACTTGGCAATAATTTGACCAATTAATCCGTGAGTTTAAGTAATGCGCAACTTATAACCCTCTTCACTCTCTCTTTCTCTCTCTCTCTACTAGAGCCACTGATGCACTACTGGATACGCCTTTCTTCTTCAACGGGACCTGCTACGACGATTACCTCTGTGTCCCCGGGTCGCTCTTCTCCACTCATCACGCAGTTCTCGGCTGGTGCTCTCTCATTCTCTGTGTCGTTGGCATTCTCTCCAACCTTCTCTGTATCCCAGCCTTCAACGCTCGTGGAAACCGGTCAGGCACAACGCTTTATTTCATCGGAGTGGCTGTTTCGAACGTTCTCTACCTTTTACTGGCTCTACTTATCGTCGTAACTCACTACATGCCAGCCACACATGGTGGACAAATGGAGATGTACGCAACCTTCTCTGGGAACTTTATCCCCTATGGCATCCCAGTAATGGAGTTGTTTGAGAATCTTGGTGTGTGGATCATAGTTGCCTTGCTTTTCGATCGTTACCTTCTCAATCGTTATGGTCCCAGCATTAAGGCCAAATTTACGCGCGCATTCGCCGGTAAGGCGATGGGTATCATGCTGGTTATGCTCTTTCTCTACACTCTACCCAAGTTCTTCGAATACCACCTGATCAAGTCGGCTGTGGGCTATATTCGCGTTCTCTACACGGAGATCGGTAAGGATGAGGTCTTCCACAATCTTCAACTCCACTGGTTAATGGTTCCAATTGAGTTGTTCCTCCCCTACGGGGCGATTGCCATCATGATAACGCTCATCATGCTTCAGATGATGGACCTGTTTGCTGCTCGACGGCGAAAGGCGCCCTATGTAATTCACCACAAAAGTCCTCTACTTTTTGCTTCAGGAGAGATCACCTATTTTTGTGACACTAACAATACTGTTCTGGCGGTCTCGCTCTCAATCTTCATGCTCACATGTAAGATGCCAAAGTTTCTCATGCACATCATGCGCTGGGAGAAGTACGTATCCATGAAAGCTCTCGACAACGTTCAGTGGTTGCCACAACTCCTAGATATTGTGTTTGCCGCCTTGACCCCCCTGGTTTGTCTTTATATAAGCTACCTTTATCTCCTTTGTCGACACCAGGGGAGTAATACTGGGCAGCAAAACGTCGCGCGAGAGACTCGTGTTTCACTCACGGAAGCATGTTGTGAAATTGAAGAGACCTCTAATGATCGCACTGAAATGTAAACGCACTGATCCACTAGAGAAACTGATATTTCTTTTTATAGAAACTAAAAAATATTACTACCAGACATAATAATTACCTAGTTATATACACACAAAACTGAGGAATGCATACTAGGCACACACTATTCTGAACTATATACACAGCTCACTGAAAAATTAAACATTGTTTTATTATGTGTACTTATTAGCTTTTCTTAGAACTTTTAGTATTCAATTGTATCTATCGTCTGATGCCTTGAAAGTAATTCATCAGTACCTACCTATTTCAATATTAAAAAAACCAGCATAATTATTACATCATTCATCATCTGTACAATTATATACTCAGTTCCATTTCAATTTGTATCCTTTTCTCTGTGATTATAAATATATGTATATCATCATTTCTTAATTTAGAAGTATTTATTTGTAAATATTTACATATATATACCATATTTTTTGTTTCACATTGTCTTGAATTGATTATACTAGCTTGTTTAATTAACTTCCGTATGTTATAGTAAATAGCCAAAGTTAATAAATTTAATGATCAGGTTTACTAGTTTGACTAAATTTAACTTTTTGAGTTATTTAACAATTTAATGTTTCTTTACTATTCAAGAAACAAATTAATAGCTTTAGTTTGAGTATAATATATAGAAAAGAAAATAGTATAAAACAGAAATAAAACAAATTAAATAATATATAAGATAAATTTATTAAATGCATATTTGCATTTATATACAGCAATTATATGTAGATAATTCGGACAATGAATTTTACATGATGTTAATTGATAATTCAATCATAATATATTACAGTTTAATATTACATTTTAAATAAATTATTCCTTGAAATTAGTGTTATAGAGAAGAATACATATATAACTAAGCATGGAGGAGCGTTTTCCGGTCACCCCATCCTATATGTGGGAGAAGAGGGAAGGGCGTATATAACATTGTGCCAATATTTATATAATATAAAATTATGGGCAAATGTTGCTATCCCATCTCCTAACAAGTTAAACATATGTCACACCCGTTATTCAAATTTGTACACATTTAATGAATCTTTTTCAATGGCATTCTTAAATGACGCTTAGACAATAGTTTTAAGTAAATATAAAAATCGATATTAAATTATTAACAATCTATATGTTTCTAGATATTAAGTTGCTTAGCGAGTGTAAAAAATTATAATAAACGTCTATCAAAGAATCATTTTCTGGGTGTAAATAATCTTTTTAGTTGTCTAGTAGTAGTTAAAACTCAAGTGATGCTACTGTGTCTTTTCGTAATTTCCGCGCAGAGCAATAAAATCGTGCAGGTTCAAAACCAATACAAATCGAGTTGTAGATTCAAGTGTTACATAAAACACAAAATTGTATTAAATTATCTGCAATTAGAAAATGAAATATCAAAAATGTGCACAAACTGTGGATGGGTCAACAAATTGGACAGAACAGAGTAGACGACGTCCTATTGGTAGGTAATGCACTAAAGACGTCACCAACTCTGTATAGAACATTCGAACATGTTTATAAAACAAGACAATTTGTGAAGTAGTCAAGTGGTCATTTCGGAGAGATTTTCTGGAAGCTTCGCCTATTAGAAGTTCTGAGTTTTTCAGCTGCTGCTTATGCGAGATGAACTGCATGTCTTTTAGGTCTATAAAACTGTCAATACTATCTGCTTTAACAAAACACTGGATAATTTTTGTGATCAGCTGAATCATATTGGAATATAGTGAATAGATTATAGCTTCCGAAGATTGAAAAAACAGTTCAAACCGCTTTAACGGCTTCAGGGCATAGAGTAGAAACTGTAGATAAACAATCGTATCTGGTGAATTTAGTGCCGAAGAGATATATTGTACCCTTTTCTTTTTCCTTTCTGAAGGCGAAAAACTTTTCAAAGCTGGATACAACTCAAGGAATCGTAAGAGAACGTCAAAAATTTGTAGCCACCTTGAAGACACGTGTCGCAGAAATTTCAATGATCCAAGTGCAAAAGTTCCTGACACTCGAAGAATAACGTGGCTACTTTTGAGTAACGTAAATATAAGAAAAAATCTTCCAGAAGTTCTTCTATGCGCCAATATATCTTTGACACTGCACGATTTGCTGAATTGTGTACGTCGTGTAAGTAGCAGCCACCTATGTTGAGTATATTTGGAGCATGTTCTCTCAGTTTCGCAATTACACCACCTTTCTCTCCTTTCATAACATTTGCGCTATCAGACATCACGGCTAAACAATTTGTTAATGGGATTTCTTGAGACTGCAGCTGACTCTTTACAGCATCAGCAAGCCCCTGAGGTGTGGCATTGCTAAGTTCATCCAATGAAAAAAGTCTGTATGAGGTCGATTTTAATTAAGATACCTTATGAGAACCACACACCATTTCCTTGAATAAATAATACTGCCCTCGTCTAACAGCAAACAAAAGGGCTCGTCTTTCAAAACAGGGTTTAGAATTTGCTCATTAATATAGGGAGCAATGCCGAAAGCTGTTATATAATTTTTTCTTCCACTTGTAGTTAAAATGTTGAACAATTTTGCTGTCGTGAAATATATATTTTTAAGTATTACCCGAAAAATCACTTAACTTAAATGACAAATCGTGTTATGTGGTGAACAAACACCATTGTATTTCGCAGTCGCATACACTGGCAGAAACTTCCTCGGAGGCTTTCTCTTTAATAACCACCGAATCTAATTTTCGCAAACCACTAAGATCTGATGCATTTTTGGTATGTTTGGTATATGAAGCATGATCCTTTAGCTTGGCAATCCCACCACTTTTGACGCTTATCGCTTCTTTGCAGACATTGCACTGAGCTTTATATGGAGCAGTAGATTGCGACGCCCAATCAAATTCTTGTGATCAAGCATTTTAAAAAATAGTACAGCGCTTCATGCGATCGAATTTAACTGAAATAAAAAACGAAAAAATCATTTAGAAGCTGTGACCAAAATACTTGTATAACTTAAAGGTATAAATTGGGCAATACATGATACATATAAAAACAAATACACTTATTGATGAATAGAAAATGTTTTAAAAATCCAAATAAAGAGAAAAACCAGACAGTTTAACGTAAACTTTTAATATATGAAAAAATTTTATCAAACGTTTTTGTTAAAAGGCATTTGACTTCATCAAGACAAAATAAGCGCTATTGATAGTACAGATATAAAAAAATTAAAAACATTTTTAGAGAGAAAAGGCACCAGTGTTGAACAAATGAGAGTTAGGAGGAGGTTTACGGTATCTAATATGAAGAGCTTCTTTAATATTGACTAAAATTAGTTTTAGCAGAATAAATTATTTTAAAGTTATTTTTAGGACGAGTACAACAGGAAAGGATGTGGAGGTGGATAGGAGACTGAGAAGAGCTTAAATGTATTAATAATCTTTTTCCGAGATGACGTTTAGTTTTTCCATAATAGGAAATATCAGGATCACACTGACAAATATAATTATAAATAACATCACTCTTTAATTGAATATCAGTTTTATCTTTAAGAGAAAAATAAGACCTAACTTTAATTCAAGAAAAGACGAAGGAAATATTATTATTATTAGAGAGAAAAATGCGAGATAGTTTCTTTCTGGGGATTACAGAGTCAATACCAATGAAAGGAATATTAATAAAATTACAAGAGTCAGAAACTGGTTTAGAAGAATTGATGTTACAAAACTTGGAGTTCAGAAATTTATATAAAATTCTATTAACAAAGTCTTTAGGAAAGTTATTACATTTTAAAATATTAAAAATATTTGTTATTTCAGAATGAAAAGTAGACCAGTTGGAACAAATGGTAAAGGCTCTATGAAGAAAGCCCATTATTAAACCATATTTCCATTTTCTAGGACAACAAGCATAGTAATTAAGAAGAAGGTTGGTATAAGTAGGTTTTCTATATACAGAGACATTAAGGGAGTTATCAATTGAAATCTTTGTATCAAGGAATGAAAGAGATTTGTTACCATGTTCTATAGTAAATTTAAGATTAGCATGCTGAGAATTAAAAAAAGTTAGGAAAGTATTATAATCTTGAGAATTATTAAAGCAGCAAAAATATCATCAATGAACCGTTTATAAAAAAATTGAAGAAACATTATTATCATGCCAGTTCTTTTCAAGGTGAGCTAGGAAAATGTTGGCAAAAGAAGGTCCTAAAGTTTCACCATCAATTTGGGTAGAGTTTATTATTGAAAGAAAAAATACCACTAGCTAGTAGCTAATTTTAACAGTTTCAAAATTTAATTATAAGTATATAGACAAGCAAAATGCGACAAAAAATGTTTAAGCAACATTAAAAAAAAGGATCAATTTGCTTAATTTCTCTTGTTTCACATAATTTAGGAAATAACATAGGAATCACATATTTCTAATACGAAATTTAGGTAATTTTTTTAAGCAGCAGATTAATTTTCCTAATAGTATTATATGATAGTTGGCCCCGAGTAGCATCGTTATAATTAAATCAAAAAGAGAAGCCGTGTGTCAACGGCGAAATATTAGAGTACAAATATAATTTTAGTAGCAAAAGGCTTTGGTTTGTTTTTGATTTTTTGATTTAATAGTATTATAATTATAAGATATTTGTTATAATGCACAATTTCCAAAAAGCGTATTGATAATACGTTGAATTTAGTATACTGGACAACTAAAAAAGAGATCTGGACCATTGTATATCTTCTGGAATACACAATTTAAGCCAAACGTTTCGAAAATATTATGGTATATTGCAGTGGTAAGTAGTGGCATGGGTAAAGCCTCAGCTCAGTACAGTAGGGACACTCTGTACATTTGTATTGGTTATATTATATTCTCCTTCCTTTGTACTCGACAAAATAGTTATACGTAACTTAATCAAATAGCATAAAGAGATAGCTAGAATGCAATTTTATGTGACTAAATATTTCATAATTTTAAAATTTTGATAATTGAGAGTCGATATTATTTTATATCACCGACTGCATTTTTATTTAAAGAACAACTGACACAATTTTAAAAATGTTTAGACGTAACATTTACCATGAAATAGAAATTCGTTAAAATTACACTAAAAATTACAACAGTTTCAGCACGTTTATAATATTTTATGTGCGAAATAAAATGTGCCCATAAAATTATATATAGATTTAAGACGGATTGGTATTAATTATATATGATTCTCTAAATTTATTGCACTACCTATATTACAATACTTTTAAAATGGTTCTTACCAAAATAGTTTACGTATACAAAAGTAGCGCCCGATTTCTGTATGTAGATTTAAGTTTCTAAATATATAAAATGCAAACGTTTTTTATACATGTAAATTATTGTTCTGTGCGATTGTAGGTGCAATTAACTATTCATTGTTTTCAAACCTAACCAGTTGAACATCTTTTTCAGTGAGATACACTTAAATATATCAGACAATACTAAAATAAATGTATGTTTTAAATTAAATAGGCTCTTAACGGGGATACTTGAACTTATAAACGATTGAATAGTTTCATTCTATTGTGACTAATTAATTATGATATATATTGAGCGAGTGCAATTTAAACTGTATTTTAAAGTGGGGTAAGTCACCCATCTTTGTGTATAATTATAGCAAAAAATTGATTGTCTGAGAGTTTTATTATTATAGAGTAAGTAAACATAAAATTATGTTCATTATGTTAAATGTATTACTTTTATGCGTAAAATAATTATATTTATTCATATTTCTCAATAATACACTGCACTGGTTGTTATATACCTAAGATATACACCATAGAGTAATTAAACATAGAGTTTTGACTCTTATTGATTCCATTTAAGTAGTAATTACAAGTTATTAAATTTAATTAATTGTTACTACTTAGTAGTTGTACATTTTTGTCGATAGAAAATTGTTGTATATTATTTAAGTTTGCATAAATGGGTAAGAAATAAGTAGTATTATTGTTATAATTATTGGAATAATTATCAAAATTTATATAATTTTTGCTTGTCACATGCATCTATAAAATATAGTTATCTACATTTGTATCTAAAATTTTATTGCACACTTACTATTTAAGAGATATTGTATTTAAAGTATTTTTTCACAAAATCTTTAGGACAAGAAAATAGCAGTATCAAACTGTTATTAATAATCAAGAAGAGTCGCAACTCGATCTATCAATACTCTATGACATACACATTTATTAATTTATATGTACTCTATTATCAGTTTTCTTTAATCCATCTATGAATTTTACGTTATATGGCATCAATCGATTTATAATATAGCCTTATATTACCTACATTGTATGACATAATATTGTACACAATTTACAAATTCCATAAATAGAGAACATTTTAAGGAGAAATGTTTTTGTCTAAACAAGAAAGAAAAAGAACTAATTTTATATATGGAAAAAGTAAAATATATAAGTGACCTATTGACCTACATAATGTCAATGCGCTGACTTATATATTTTGCTTAACAATGGAAAAATCAATATACATATAAAATTTTAGTTAACATAACATTTCATTTGCGCCTCATAAGTCTTGGCGCATTAACTAAAGTATTATCTGTAGCATAGAGTATAATTTCTATAATCATTACTCTATAATGATCTGTAGCATAGAGTACTTATTGATAGATAGAGTTGTGACTCTTCTTGATTGTGGATAACAGTTTTATACTACTATTTTCTTGCCCTAAAGATTTATAAAATAATTCTTTAATAAAAAAAGATCCCATAGCAGTGTTTTTCAAAGATGTCAAAAAGTCTACAGCTTTATCCATGCCATGGGTAGGTGATCTCTGAAATAAAAATACAGAACACAAAGAAAATATTATGATAAAAATATGTTAATAATATAATAGTATGTTTCCCAAGTAGCAAATTTATTAAATACAAATACAATTTAGTTAAACTGTAGCCCAATAAAGAAACTAGGAATTAATTTACAAATATTTTATCAACAGTTCATCTAAAGGTCATCTAATGATAACAACTTAGAATTATTCTAAGTTGTTATCATTAGATGACCTTTAGATATTATATCTCTCGAAAATTATATGAATATCTACGTGGAATTGAACCCGAGTCTTCTTAAACCCTGGCTAATGGTCACGACAAATTCTTGGTATGTATATATTCTTAAACATATATTCATGTTGTTATCAATAGATGACATATTATATGCCTGTGAGTAATATTAATATCTTTTACTACTGCCATGTACAAAAATAGGTTAATAGTTATTTACTGCCAAGGTTAAAATAATATAACTTATTTACGAGTCTCTGTAGAGTTATCATAAACTGGTGGGTTTAATAATAAAATATTGCAGGTCAGGGTAGAATTACGAAGTCTGTTTAGTAAGCAAGTGAGTGAGTGTACTCGTGCAGGTCATGGGTAGAATATGAAAGTGGGAAGTATTAAGTATTGTTGAGCTCAAGGCCCTCCTTTAGTTGAATAGGTATTTTAGACACTAGCAGTAATAAATAAATAAATTCGATACAGAAATTGGATTAGTGAGCCCAAGTCGGCCGAATAAAAGGAAAGAACAGTGTGTGATTAAAATTAGGAACCGAAGTTCTAATGTTATCTAGATTAGGAACCGAAGTTCTAATGTCATCTAATGTTATCTAGATTAGGAACCGAAGTTTTAATGTCATCTAATGTCAATTGTTTAGTACGCATATTGAAAGAGAATAAATATTATAAATATAGTTACAAATATTTCAATTTAACGTTTGAAATACGCATTAATTTCCGTCAGACATAAATACTAGTAATTATATATATAATGTAAAACAAGTTTCAAAAACAATGTTTATTATAACAAAGAAACAATTTAGAATAAATGCGAACGATTTAGTTATGTTTCCATAATTACATGATAAGCAAGATTTTCTAATGAGAATGTTATTGATGTACTTAATAACAAAATTGAGAAATATTATGTAGAAATAGAAATGTCGCAAACTTGGTGTGATAATTTCTAACAAAATAATACAGTAATGTAAAATTGAATTAAACAGCAGCGGGTATTTACAATATTAATAGAAGTATAGCAATACTTTCGGTGACTTAAATTTTATCTAAACATGAAATAAAAACCGATAAAAGAAGTAGACACAGAATATAGAATTAAATTGTTTTATTATAGATAATTCAAAAGAACTTTTAATAAGTATTGAATGGTTGTAGAGACATGTTTGTAGGATTGTAGTAAATATAACAGTACCTATATAAAAATATTTTAAATGTCTAGTATCGATTTAATTCTTCATAATCTACAAAAAATTAACCATACAAATGTGTTAACGTTTGGAATTATGTTCATTTGCGCAACATCACTACAACTATCATAGTAGTTATTTAATAAATAAAATTATATCATTTAAACTATCATCGTTTATCTGATTTTGTGAATATGAAAATATATTTTCTGATATGAAAAATAAGATAATCATTATTATGCTTATTATACTAAACCAAATTTATTTGAAGTCAAAGATTTGCTCTTGCCATTAAGGCATTAGTTAGCTTGAACCGATTTTTAATTATATGTAATGTTGCAGGAATTTTAGTGATATGCATCGGTAATCATCCGTTATTAAGTAAAAAAAAATTACTTTTAATGTAGATTCGTAAAAATAATTAAAATAGTATATATACTACTAGCTTCATAATAAGTAATATATAGTGTCGTGAGGTATTCATTTTGAAATTAATATTTGTGGAAATTTTAAATAAAGAATGTAGTTAGACTTTGCAGTTGAGTAAGTTTTTATAAATAAATAAGATGGTAAAAGAATGGTTCGAAGATAAGTGTGAAAATTGATAGTCATGTAAAATTACAAAATCAATCATTCTTGAGATGAAATGTGGCCACTTTTATTTCTAACATAGTTGATGATTTAAAAAGAGAGATTTTATGGTAATAGTTATGAAATATGAAAATCTGACTAAAATAATGTTTTTTGTATTTATATGAGTACTATGAGTACAAGAGGATAGCAAGCTAAGGAAGCTGTATATATTAGATGTTTACGAGACATCAATAGTGTAATGAACACTATAAACACTTACAGAAAATGCGCTATGGAGGCAGTATATACATTGTTTAGAAATAAGTTATAACATCTAAGAAATGAATCGATTCTCAGCAACATCTGTGAAACTCAGCTTAGGTATGAATAGAACAACATGCACAGTTAATTTCAATAAAAAAGTAATAGTCCGGTAGCCAAAGATCTGATTTTCACCTAACCCTAAAATCTCTGATATAGTTTTTTTCTTTGCTGATTATTTATCATTGGGGTGTATGTAATGATATCTAGGGTGGTGTGGACATTTTCCTCTTGAAAATTTTTAATATTCAAGATGGCGTCCAAAATGGCTGTTGCCAGTTTAATTTTTTTTTAATTACTGTTTTTTCAAAGCTTTCTGTCACTTTGTAATTACAAATCGTTTCAAGCAAGTTGGCTACAAATAGGATATACACATTCAATAAACGGTAAGTAACAAAAATGTTTAAGTCAGTATGTAAAGTGATAAGATAGAATAAGAGAAACCAAGTTAGACTCTAGGTATTAAGCAGTGATAAAGCGAGTTTACATATTATTGCAATGTTTATACGTCTGACATTTGTTGTTTGATTAATATTTCCTTGATTTCTTTTCTTTCTAGAGTAAACCATGGAGGAAGACTATGTCTTTAAGTTCCGGTATGGCACTGAGTGTGAAGAGAAGGCATCACTGTCACAGACCTCTGGTGTGACACGTATACAAACGATCATCAATGCTAGCAAAATCTATAGTGACACCTTGCCTATTGAACTTGAAACCGAGCTTGCTGAAAATTATAACTTCAAAATCTGCTACCACAGAAACTATGTGTCCCGGTATACATAAAAAACAATCCTTGCTAAATACATGAAAAATGAGGATGCTCCACCACCAGAACAATTACGACGGTCATCCTCGGTGTTTGATTTCAAGCTTCAATGCTTGTACTGTGGCAAGGCCTGTGATATAAATAAGGATCCAAAGAATCCTTAACGTTGGCGACAAGCCTTTTGGTGTCGTTCTACCCATGAGCGTGGTGTTAAACCCTACAAAAAATATCTTATTGAAAAATGTTATTCTCGCAATGATCAGTGAAGCTGAAAGTCGTATCCAAGGTGTCGTTACTGACTTGCATGCTGTTGAAGCTCGTTATCATAAGGACTGTATGAGCTTATTTGTCAGTAACAGGTGCGTATCAGACGACGGAAAAGATACATCCAAACAATCAGAGAGTGACGAAGTTCTTCATAAGGTGGTAGAAATCCTTTAGGCCGACAAAACTCTACAACGAATACCAAGGTATCGTCTTGTTGAGGAGTTGTAGCGTTACTTTGGGGATGACCTTGTTGTTCTTACAACAATTAGATGCTATTTCTGAGAGAAGCAAAGCATCACAGCTTTGGGTGAACTGCCTGATTAAACCTGTCTTCACCATCCTGAAATACATTCGAGCTGAGCGAGAGGCAGATTGGGCACTCCATCTCGATACTGTCAAAGGAATGATACTTCTCTTCTTTGCTGTAGGGCATATCAAATATGCCCGATATGGCCTGTACTATCTGCGTACAATGGAACGCCTGCCTAGTGAAGTATGTGAACAGTTCATGGCCAAAGGGCACACAATGCATCATACCTTAGATTTATTCAATGGCATATGGACTGACATGGCTATTGAAACTACCTTTATGCGATTTGGTCATGGACGCAGAGGTATAGTGGGCATCACCTTGAAACCGGAGACTCTGAAAACCTGGGCATACAGTCTACATGCATGCAATGTAATTATTAATGACTTGGACCAAATGAGAGACAAGGAAGGTTTTTCTGCACAGAAATGCCACAAGGGAGAAATGCCAGCCAGAATCAAGGCCGTTACCCAGGATAGGAAAGTGCTGCAAGAGAAATAAAACTCAGCATAGATCCACTAGACCCAGAACAGCATCCAAATGGACTACTAAATGTTGTTACAGGAAAGGTTGCAAATCTCCAATCAGTCAATGTTCATGATGCCATTACTCTAGGTAAAAACCAAATGGAATCCTTTGAGAAAAGCTGGCCAGCAGGCTTTCATGATACCATATCAAAGACAATCAATACAATGGCAGTCACCAGGAAACATGTCAAAGTAGGAGAGGTCAATGTGTTTGACACAGAGGCAATCTATGCCAGAACAATGGGACTGCAGCCTAGCCAACGTAGCCTAGATGCTGACAATATCATGGCACATGAGCTTTAACCTTATCCTATTTCCATGTTTGATGCCGAAGATCAGATGCGTGAAGCTAAAACAAAGGCCAACCTCAAGAATGCTATCAAAGTCGAGGTATTAAGCAGAAATGCTGAGAGAGATGTAGAAGCATCATTCCTAAATGGTTGTGCAATACTTTGGGTTGTGACTTGGCCATAATCTGGAACAGTGCAATATTATTTGGATCGATTCCGTGGTTATATCCAGGGGCATCTGAAGAGGACTGATGTTTATCTTGTGTTTGACAGATACAAAGCAGACAGCACCAAGGTTGGCACAGACATACTTTGCGTTCCACAACATGTCTACCACCACAGAAGGTCATGCTTACTGCCACCAAAACAAGATGCAACGCATTGATCTAATATGCGAGGACATGGCATCCCACAAGAATGACTTTGTACACCACAAGCAAGTTCTCACAGGAAGTGGCCCTGTACCAGGGGAGATAAATATTGGTGTCATCATCAAGCCCCAGGACATGAAAACTATGCAGGAGGAAGCAGACACCATTATTGTACAGTAAGTGGCACTCGTTAAGGCTAAGAAAGTGGTTGTGGTTGTAGATGACATGGACATCTCTGTTCTTCTCCTTCACTTCTGTTGCCAAGGTGATATACCAACTTCAATCTCCGTTTTGATGCTTTCCCCCATTCATGGTCGCGCAGCTATTGATATCAATGCTAATATTGATGAGCATTGGGAAATCATTCCAGATCTGCTAGCAGCACATGGACTAACTGGCTGTGATACAATATCAACATACTTTGGAATCGGAAAGACTGCTGCACTCAAAGCTTTGAGATCTGGCGTTCATGACCTAAGGTATGTAGGTGACACAAGTCATGATCTGTCAGATGTCACCTCTCAGGCAAAACCATTCATTCTGGCCTGTTACAGCCAAACTAAATGTACACCAATGACAGAGGCAAGGCAGAAAATGTGGTCAAGTAAAGTGGGCCGAAGTGTGGCTGCTGTACCAAAGCTGGACCCCCAACAGATGAGGCATTCGAGGAAAATGTGGCCCGCACACACTTTCAGGTGGCAGTCTGGAGGAATGCACTGCAACCAGATCCATCAAATATGGAGCCAACATAATTTGGATGGTCACAGGAAGATAGTCCTGAGACTCTCCTCCCAACAACCCTTCCCAGTGATACACCTCTTGCCCCCAATGATTTACTGAAACTCATCAGATGTTCTTGCAGCAGTGAG
>JAYRBW010061941.1:0-10142 GCA_036023295.1 Invenusta paracnida | reverse complement strand
ATAGTACGACAATATAGAACGGTATTGATTTGTTAAATGTTTGGAATAAAATATTTCAAAATATAGTATTCTTGTTCGTATAGACAATTGAGATTAAAATTTGATAATATTAAATATCTATTGCTTTTAGAAACAAAAGAAGATATTGGACCCCAAAAGAAAAGGCAGTTATCTTTGAATAATTCGGTAGATACATTAAAAAATATATTTTACCTGGCAAAGACACAATAGTGCAATTTTTGAAAAATGATACAATTCATCTAGACAGAAATTGAATTAAAAACTGAACCTGTAGTTTTTAACTAGTAAAAAATATGTACTATTTAATTTTATTTAGAGTTTATCATTTAAATTTTGTCGATTTTTTTCATGTTAGTAATTATAATTTTTGATAATATCATTCATTATTATTAGTATTAAAAAAATAATGAATGATAAAAACAATAAATGATATGAAACAATTTATCCCGGACCCGTTGTTAGACAGAAAGTGCATCTAATGACAAAAGTTTTTGACAATAAAGTGGTTGTTGCTCTCCGATCTAGTAAGTTTTTTAAACTGCTGACTTCCTGGAAATTGTTGTCCGCTGTTAGAAAATCTTAAATATAAAAGACAAAGCAGCTCATATTATTAAGCTAAATGATCAAGAAAGAAAGCCGTTTGAATCTTCTTCAAATCAACTCCTGGAGTTTTTGTTTGATGTTGCAACTTCTATTTCTCAGATGTAAGGTGGCAAAGGCTATTCACGACATGAATCCTTAACATCCGAAACTAGGAATGCTCTTGTGAACACATTGAGAGGTATGGTTTCCATGATCAAATATCTTCTAAGCACTGATTAAGAAGATACTTCTTATGTACTACTACCTGGCCACTTCCAATCTGACCGTCTTAAAGTTGAGTTAGGAATATATAGTAAACTTAGTGGTGGAAACTACTACATAGCAGTCGAACAAATTCTATCGAGTCTACAAATACAAAGATTAAAATTATTTAATCGTCTAAATGTCAATGCAGAGAATTATTACCAGCAACATCAGCTAGACTGCTGCAACTCAGAGTTCAAAGACGATGAACTCCTTGTCTTTGACGATGGCTTCACCACAGATGACTTCAATCGGGAACTATCTGCCGCCCTCTACTATTACTGTGGATAAGGAAAGGATACCTTCAAGGAAAAGGTGTGCTTTTTAACTTCGCCTCCTACTGTTCCTACAGTATACTGTAGGATCCTGTTCCGATTCTCCTAACCTCCTACTTTTAGGTTTTGTCACGCAAGTATCTCGCGGTTTTTTATCCTCTTCCAGAACTTTTTGGATTTGCACGTTTTTGTTATTATGTATTTTGTGAGTTCACTCCACAAGTATCACATCAATCCATTCATTGTGCTAATCATTTCCAGCGATATTTTGTGTACATTGGTGAATCATATCTACAGTGATTTTGAAGGTAAATTATCTTTAATTTTTCGTCGATTAGCCAATATCTTGTATAGTGGATTCATATGTCGCGAAAATGAAATGTCAAAATCAACTCCAAGTACATCCTCTTTGACTTCTGAGAAGAATTCTCGAAAGACTTCTGCATTAGCCACATCTGCTTTGGAAAGTCCTTCAATACGAAAGATTCGTAAGCTTATTAACAAAAGAATACTGCAAGAAACACACAAATCAACCACGTGGAACGACATTGTCCACAACATCTACTAACCATCTCAGGTGAAGCCGGGAGATGAGTGGCGTGACAGCGGCCAGTTCTCCGACGGAGACGCGTGCATCTATTGCCACACGCGGACTGAGCAGTTCTACCCCGAGATGAGGGGTAAGGGAGGAAAGAGGGAGGAATGGAAGGGAGATATGGAAAGAGAGACAGATGGAGGGAGGTAGGCAGGGAGGGAGGGAGAGTAGGATGGAGGGAGGTAGGTAGGCAGGGAGAGAGGGAAAGAGAGGAGGGTGGATGGAGGTGGGCAGTGAGGAAGGGAAGGGGGGTGAGGGCGGGAGGGTGGTAGAGGAGAGAGAGGAAGGGAGGGAGGAGAGGGTGGGGAGATGGATGGAGGGAAAATTCAGTCCCATCGCAAGCCTACATTATGATTTCTTTGAGCTACTGCTGTCATCTTTCTCAATACTTCCTCGGGCCTTTCCTCTCCTCTTCTGCAGATATACAAATCGACCACGTGCGTCGACATTGTCCACAACACCTACTGCCTCCGCGGTCCCTTTCACGTCTTCGCCCATGTCAAGGTGAACTTACATCTTTGTACATAAATGATATTTATTATTCGCAAATTTTTACAACATACATAAATAATTTAGTTTTAGAACTTAAGACAGGTAAATTTATTTCACATACTAGAAATGTTAATTCCATTATATATCTACAAAATATTTAATAAAATTTAAAAAACAAGTAAAATAAAATACAATTAACGCGAATAGTATCAGTTTTTATAGAAATATTGTATTTTACAAAATCAAAAAATATGTAAATATCAGAAAAGGTGCATAATATTCAATTTTTATGAAATCATATTTATGCGACACAAACTGTATTTCTAAGAGAAAGCCATCTAAGATGAATGTACAATATCGCACAAAATTGGAAGACAATAAGTACATGACATCTGTAAGCAAATTCAACATACACCATAGAATTTGCAATCATGGTTTACATTATTTGCATTACATTTTAAAATATTAGAATAAGGTGGAGCAATAAAATTAAATAATAATTTTGTTGATAGTTATACTATAATGATATATTAACACAATATTATATTTGCATAATACAAACTTCTTAAACTAAAACGCATGTCAAACTAAAATAAACATGTCAATATTGAATAAAATATTGAATCAGAGGTTACATTACTATACAGATATATATTATTGTAACAATGGGCCAACAAGTAGCACAAATAAGCAGTCATCATTACTTTAAAACAGGCAGGAAACTCGTTTCAAGAATAGAAGTATGTTTATTTCGATGCATTCTTTTTATGTGCATCTTAAGTATCTCCCAAAAATTAAAGGTTACATTACATTGTGGACAGACAAACTGACAAGTATGTTGTGCTTGACCCTCAAGCAGGACACCATTACATCTTCGACAACGAGAATCAGCAGTAATACATGTAGACACGTGTTCATGAATTTGTCCCCTATTTACATCTAAAACTCGTAAATAGCAACACGATTGACAATTCTGCCAACTTGGCCATACATTTTCAGCTGGCCACAATGTTTTTAGAATATCTTTGTCCAAAATAGAATTAATAATTTTGGAGAAGAGGTTATCAGTTTGCAAATGTTGCTCCCATGTCAATGTAGGCCTCCATAAGGATAAATTAGAGACCGATACTACTGAATTGTCAACCTCTTGTAACTTGGAGATGATATTTGCAAAGCACAGGTCAATTGCAGCTTCCTCAGTGTCAGTAGCAGATGACATCTGAAAAAGTTTGGAAATGTTCTTAAGTATGTTAAAATAAAAGTTATAAATATATAATCATACTACACGAATAATTTTACCCAATATTGACTATTTAAACTTTTTTCCGACGGACATCTCAATGTTTGGGATAGCCTTTTAACATAGATTTAAATGCATTACTAAAAATAGTTTTAACTGAAATGCATAGTAAAACGTAAAAGTATACCGTTGTGTGAAGATCACCTGACTCAGTTATCAAACCATAGGGCAGAGAACACATAAAAGTGGTTTGAAATTTAATTTGCCGAGACAGACTTGGAGATGAAGTGCGTTATTTAGAATAATTTGATTGACAGCATTTGCACAGTTATCTGTTGTTTTCTAACTGTTAATTGGTTATGTTCATTTAGTTCATTGGATTTACTCACTCGCAAATTCCTTTCCTATTTGGTCAATTTCTTTTCCTCTGCGCGGGGAAAATTGAAAATTGTCAAAAACACATTTTTTACGGAAGCCTCCCGGGGACGCTACATTGACGAAAATATAAAATGGCCGCCAGCCGGATAGAGTACTTCAAATTTAACATTTAATCTAATTTTCGAGTGGCAGCGAAAACTTTTTTTTAATGAGATATGAAAAGACAAAATGTACACCATTTTATTATAATATATAACGGACAACGTATACCTCAGTGTAATTTTAGTAGGCACGAGCAACAATATATTTTGGGAATCCCAAGGAGTATTTATACTGCCATTTTCTGCCAAGAAAGTGTATCTTATTTTTTTCATTTTTTGTAAAAACCTTTATTTGTGTAGTGATATGTTGTTTTTTTGCCACTAAGTATAAAAGTGTTGGGGAAGCCAAGAACAAGTCGTATGAATTTGCCAGAAAGCGGACAAGGTGATGAAATCTTACCAAGAGGGAACAAACAGTAACGCCCATCTCAAGCCGGGAAAGCTCGCAACTGGCCTTCTTCTTCCTGAGGAGAGAGCACGGTTTGTTCTCGAAGGTGGCAACCAGAATTTCTTCGAACTGCAAGGACGATTGAAGGGTCATTTTCTCAGATTTGGGGACGGCCGATACCTTCATTTAAGGGCTTTAGTGTTTTGGCATCAAAATGAACGTTTTTGGCGCGCAATAAGAAGGCGACCTTCAACCTTATGTGCGCCACCATCGAGGTCTTTAAGTCGAAGTCAGCGACCATACATTATGAGCTGCAGGTGTCAACACTGAACTAGGGTCGACGTTGGTGACGTGGGGCGTGGAAAGAAAATATACGACCAGTTGTTATTAGCAATAGAGAAGGTGTCGGACCGACGCATCTCCCAACTCCTGGTGATGCCGATACCTTCGACTGGTCAACCACCCCACTGGTGAACAACTACCGACAATCGACTCCATTCAAGGAATCCAAACAGGCGATTCTCATCTGCCCTGTAGTCGATGGAGTTAGAACGCCCATTTTCTTTGGTGCTCCAAAAGTGTACCAGCATCACGAAGAAGCCATCCACAGAGGATTATGTTCGGAACTGACCCAAACGATCAAATCCACCATCGCTGACGTTTTTTAAGCCGACCTCAATTACAGGGTGGATACTACCTGTGATGGGAAATACCAAGCTTAACTCTTCATTGAAGAGCTCCGACTTATATAGCCCCAACGTGATACTGAACTCACATTTGATGCGGTCTGGGATGCCGACCACCTCATCGATCTGTCGCTGAAGAACGGCAAGGTTGGAGACAGTCGTGAAATCTTTCAGGATACAAGTAAATCACTTTTTTCCATTCTGCAATGGAGAAAGATGCGCGTTGCCACGGCTCTTGTTTCCGAGCGTCTCCACACAAAAGCCCAGGTATCCATGGGGTTTTCTAATACGCGCTTCGTGTCAAAGACGTTTGACTCCTTGGAACGACTGGCTATAAATTATGAAGTTTTTTCCACCACTATTCGGGAGTATCGCGAAGAAGATGTGAACAAGAAACCTACCACTCGCTATAAGCTCTTCAGCTACACAGGGGTTCTTGAACTCTTGTGTTTGCTAGACACTATTCTCGCGACGTGGAAAGAGCTTATGATGGCACTCCAGCGAGTCTCCACCCCATGCTGGAAGATCGTCGACTGGGTGCCTGCCGTCATCGCAGAGCAGGACTTGATAGTGGAATCTATCAACCAAGGAACATTAGATGCAGGTATTTTTATTTATATTACACAGACTGAAGTGTAACAAAAATTGTTTAATATACAATGTTTACATATTGAGTCCCTAAATCAAATATAAAGCTGGGAGGAAACAATAATTTACTTTCTCTCACCTTTTGTCGTCCACTTCTCTCCCCCCCCCCCCCAGTTTTTCGTCCTCCTTCTCTACTATCCTCACCTTTTCTTCATCCAAACTTTTACTCCCTCCTTCCCCTTTCGCCAATTTTCACCTTTTCACAACCTCTTCCTCCTTCAGATGCTTTATCCCGCGTGTCGAAAGACGTCGAGTCCATCCTATGGGACAAAGTATTTTGTGGTAATATTTACATTACCTATATACGTAGTGCCGTGGAAAATGCCGCAGGAGCGTGGATGCCATCGATGAGCAACACAGCAAGAGAACAGATCGAGACGATCCAGAGAAAAGCAGGGAAAATTATCACAGGATGTGACAGAAGTGACAGGATGCTTAACAGAAGAAGAGACTTAATACCACAAGAGGATGGAAAGATGCTGGAAGAGAAGCAAGCTTGAAAGAAGGATGCGAATACACCCCTAGAGAAGACAGAGCCAACGGAACTGGCATCTCACCATGACGTAACTTACCAAAGAGCCTGAAGATCTGGACGACTACTAAAACGGGGTCAACCACCAGGAACAGTGCAGCTACCAAATGGAAAAAAGAAGCAATGAGGTACCTAGATACTCTTGACACTGCTGACACAGTGATGTACATGGACGGATCCGCAATCGACGGTACTAAAAATAGGGGTGGAGGAATAGTGATTTGATGGGCTGATGGCAGCGAAGAGAGAGAAGCTACCCCTGTAGGGGAAGCACTGCTCCAGTTGTAGAACGGAACTGATGGCTCTGAAGAGAGGCATCCAAATCATCCTCAATGCAAAATAAAAATCCGGTCCTCAAAGACAGCAAATCCTCTCTCCAGAAGATCGAAAAAGCAAATGACAAGAACCGGAGCACAATTGTAACACAAATCATCAATATCTGCAACAACCTGCATAAACAAGATCGGGCGATCGAAATGCATGGATCCCATCTCACTGCGATATTAACGGAAATGAGAAAGCAGATGAAGAGGCTAAGAGAGGGTGTCTCAGCTTGACCAAATGAATACCCCACTAAACGTAGAATCAGTCGTGACGGCTGGGCTACAAGGAGGATTAAGGCAGCAGAAGCCAAACCCGATTACTCAGACTTGTACAGGAAGACAAAAGCAATCCCCTTTAATGACGCAGTCCTCACACGCAAGGAGAGTATAACAATCCACCAATTATGCGTAGGGAAGTGCCCGCTCCTTATGAAATATCTCCATTTGATCAGAAAGAAGGAAAGCCTGATGTGCCAAGATTGCAACACCGGCGCAGAGGACCAGAACACCTCCTTTTGTGTCCACGCTGGGAAAGAAAGAGAAGGTCGACGTTCATCCACCCTAAACCCAACATCACGAAGATATTCAGCAACCCTCCAAACATCATCCGCTTTCTTGAGAGGATTGGCCACGGACAGCGGACGGCTGGGATCGTTTCCCTGACACTTAGTGAGTCTAGTTGTAAGTTTGTCCAGTTGAAAGTTTGATATATTACCTTACTCAGTGCGGTGTCCCATGACTCACCTAACTTGAAAGGCTTATATTTCTTAAAGATATTGTTTTGAAAGATACAGAGAAATACTTAATCGGGAAAGGTTAAGCACAAAATGTCCTGTGACTCACCCATTTTAAATTGTAAGTAGTGTGAACTGTAAGTAGTATCTGAAATAAACCTTATGGGAATATACAGATCTTGAATAGATCTATACAATACTATCCTAAAATGATTAAACCCTAGAGTAATAGCTGAAGAGAAATATTTATATATGTAACTGAACAAAGCACAAAAACGTCCCATGACTCACGTGTCCTGTGACTCACTATTGGTGAGTCACAGGACAGGTAAGGAATGGCAATGAAATATTTAAAATCTGTATCTAGTAAAATATAAACAATTTTGTAAAGGTTGTAAAATAATAGAAATATTACCTTTTGCAAATATTATTGATTTATTTTAGTTGTTTTCCTTATTAGTATACATACACATGTATAATGCATAATATATTATAATAGAAAACCATTAGTTTTAATCAAATAGCTTTGCATATTCTTCAGTGAGTCAAAAATAATACTTAACCAAGTATACATTATAAACAGGAAATATTACAGAATAATACATATATACATAATAAAACTTTCTTCTTCCAAAAATACATAAATATATTATCTAAATGTTTATATTCTTGAATGGGTGGGGAAATAATACAGGTTAATTAAGAATACAATACATTGAAAAACGTGATGATTCATGGTTTTTAATATATAAGTTTACAATTGTGAAATATTTTTCTTTGATTAAATATCAATTTTATGTATACCTTACCAAAAAAATCGGAAATATATCAGAAATTTAAAATAGCACCAAAAATCAGGATGTAAATAAATAAAATTTAAACAAAAATAATAATTTTGTTTAAATTTTATTTGTTTAATAATAATTATAAATATATATATATATATTTGGGGGATCTCATGACTGTAGTGATACATCAAGGTGTCTGTTACAAAGCATTCACAAAGTTTACATTACAAAGCATTATAAAGTTTTGCCACCATATCTGATGATCAAAGAAAAACTGGAAGCAGTTCTAGCACATATTGAGCAAGCTCTTCATGATTTACTTGGTAGTGAATATATCGATAAGGTAAAGATATAATTAATTTGTGAATATTACATTATATATGAAAATACAGGCTTAATATGGTATAATATTAGCAATATACAACAATTATTATATTATACATAAACACTGTTTATATTTAAACTCCACATATTTATATAACCACCCCCCCCCTCTCTTGACTAGTGACCAAAAAAAAACTTTCATATGATGATTCAAACCATCTGAATCTCTTTTTTCCATGCACTTTCATTTAGACAGGTTTCTTGCATTCCTATTTAAGTGGTCTTTATTTATAAATTTGTACACATGACATGTGCACTGTTATTGAAGTAATATTGAAGGATGAGAAACAAAGAATGAATAGATTATTATGAGGCAACAATTGTTCGATAGGTGGTGACAATGTAATTATTACATGCTCTTACAAGTAGATTATGTAGGGTTCATTTATTTTTGCTGAAAAATAATTTCAATAAATAAACTAATCTAATGTACATTCTTACAAAATTCCACATTATGACATCATGCATGTATATATTGAGATAAAAATATAAATTACAAATATTACTGAATATTCAAAAGAAAAATTGTATCTAACAAATTTGTTTTTTATTTCAATTATAAAATGCAGTTCAATAAAAAGTACTGTAACATGTAAATAACTTATATACGTAATGACATTATGAAATGAATGAATGTTTTGTAGCATACCACACATTACTTAACACTTATCCATAGTGTACATTATCAATATAATAATTATTATATATATTAAATAAGCATGTAGAAAAATATCACAAAAAATAATAAGCCTAAACAGAATCTGTTTGAAAGGTGTATGCTCTATTAGGATATAGTTTTTAGCATAAAAAGATGAAAGTGCTGATAGAACATAACTACTTATAACTCAGCATATGTAAAATACTTAGCATGTAAATAACAATAGTCAATAGGGAAACACAAGCAAACTCTTAATTCAAATTTTATATAGCCATTTAGCAGGTGAACTTTTTGTGATTGTTCTGGGGTATTCCTTTGTTATCAAACAGCTTATATTCACTAAGCACTATATGTTATCTTATTAATTATTATTTCTCTGAACATTAAATTATGCAAGATGCAGGTAAATTTATATATACTCCAATTCAATTGCTCATTGAAAAAGAAAAACAACAAATATTTTATTGTTATATTAAAACAGTAGTATGTACTAATATTTTATATTAATTCTTGAGAAAAAAAGTATTGAATTTCAATCTTGTGTTAATAATGGCCAAAAAAGATAGTTTAAATAGTACAACATTCTTAAATTTTTTGATAATATAACCTTTTTTTAATAACCATCATTAAAAGGTGAAAAAATATTTATATAAATGTAATTTTTTATATTTACATTGAATAAACATATGTATATAACACTATTCATGCTCTTTGAAAGGATGATTAATATATTAGATTATATACATGTATACTGTTAATAAGACTAATTTCATTTTTTGTAATAATTGTATTATTATTTGTATAAGACTTTTAAATGACACAGTAGTAAACTATGTAAATTTTAATTACAATATGTACAAAACAGTTTTGACTGAAAGATCTTTGCAGAAAAATAATTTTTACATGTATTGCAAACAAAAAACTCTAACAAGCTTGTATAGTTGACATATATATAGCATATGCTTTTGCCCTGATTCAGGGTGTCAACCACCTTATCATAATGGTTTTGCATGACTTTTGCAGGTTTCTGTAAAATTTTGCAGGTATGATATA
>JAYRBW010061940.1:0-10142 GCA_036023295.1 Invenusta paracnida | reverse complement strand
ATATAGTAAAATATACAAGAAATAAATATAAATATTTTTGGTACCTTTTTTTATGGCTCACCCTGTAATTGGCATCTAAATTTATCAGTTATGATATTTGATATTGTAACCAGTTACATAATGTAATTTTAATTTATAATATATATATATCATTTTGAATATGTTAACAAAACATATGATCTGGCATAGAACAAAAAGAAAAATATCTGAAATTATGGACATACATTAAATTAAATTAAATTAAATTAAATTTTAAATTAAATATAATATAATACTTAAAAATATGTATAATATTGACATAATTTATTTATTTAAATACTGAAATTGATTATTAAAATTGTACTATTAAATTTAAATGTTAACTTATTCTATCAGTTAATTAATTTTCTATTACGAATTTGATCAATACATTCTTATGTTAACTTTCTAAACAATGTAATGTAATTGCTGTAAAACATTTAAAAAACATAACAATCCAATATGTTATGAAAAATAATATTCAATGGCATGAAGCATAGGCATCGCTCAATAGTCAGTTTCTTCATAGGAAATGTCTATTTAACATATATTTTTTAAATATATAAACTTACTTATGTATTTAAAAATTATTCAATCATTTCAAATCTATCTTTATAATTGCACTCCTGTTCTTTCCTAATTTCATAGTTTTATAATTGTGTAAGTAAATAATAAACGTAACTTTCACTACATATATAATATTTATACAGTGTTTGGAGGTGTAGGCGCATTATACTGTATAAATAATTTATAATATAGATTAAATATCGATTATGATCTCACCATGCTCGACATGCTCAACTACCGTGATCGACTTCCGAGCAGCAAAAGCACCCATGCTGACGTGATCCTCTTGACCAGCACTAGTTGTCAGGCTGTCAACAGTCGACGGGTGACAAAGGACCTTATTCTCGGAGACTGAAAATGAGAGAAAGAGAGTGTGGAGTCTTCGCAAAAATTTAATTTTAGGATTGTTGATAAAAACCTTAATTAAACTACCTTACATATATAGTCATTTTAAATCTAACATTACTTAATCAAGTAATGTAACTTATCTAATAATAATTGCAAGACATATTCAGAACATTTAGACTGAGAGCAATAATCGATCAAAATTGGAAATCGGAACCGAAGAGATAGACTTTTACAGAATGATTTATACGATCTAGAAATGAAATTATTCTTGGAAATCCGGACTATATGTATTTACTGCGTCTCTACCTGCCGTTTAGCAGCCGGAAGACACTGCACGTTTTTTAAAGCATAATTTTGTGCTATTGATACAGTTCTTGAAGACGACTCCAAAGAAGATGGATTAACAAACCTAGTATCAACCGCATTCTCATCGACAGCCAATCTGCCCTAAAGTCTCTTGCAAATGGACTGAAGAAGAAGAACGGAATAACAGAACGACATCACCATGAGAATCAGACAAAGGCTAACAATCTCGGTTCCCAAATCGATGTCTAATGGATCCTGGATAATTATGGAATTGAAGCAAATTAGAAAGCAGACAATAAAGCTGACCACGCTACCACAGACCCACAAGACAAAATTCCCATAGGTCTAAACGTTGTTTCCAACATGACACACTGGGCATGAGTGACTGACCTACGAAAAGACAAAGCTGACTTCAGCAGCGAGTTCAAACACTGATGGTGTTTTAAAGGCACCATCAGTAAGGAGCTCAAAGATAACCTTGAAAGAACGGATACAGACACCTTCTATCAAGTGACAACAGGCAATCTCAAAAACTCTAAAATGTTCCTTCACTTCTACAAGGAGACAGACTCTCGCAAATGCGTTCACTGCCCTGGGACTTCCGAATATACAGAACACCTGATTTTTCAATGCCTTTACTATGACGAATCCAGACTGAAATCCATTGGCCACCACTCGTATGAAAAATCTCTTCAGCAAAACCTAAACAAAGGAGTTTCTGAGATTGGTCGGTTGTGCCCCACGACTCAGACCTTGGTTCGCGAAAAAAATATAAATAGAGAGATACAGTGTCTAGGAAGTCATCTAGTAATGCAACAAGGGTAAGCTGCGGAGATCAATAATTAAAATTACGTTAGTTCCTGGTCATTAGTAAACAATTTTTTCAATGTGCGAACTATAATTTATTTTGCTATTTTGTGCTTTTTGTTGTACTTGTCGATGTCAAGAATGAATAAAAATTTTAATGTGTGTGCATTATTGCAAAAATAAAAAAGCGAATAAATTGTGTTTATTGCTAGTTTTAGATAACTCATCAGGTAGAACAATTATCGAAATCTTGCAATAAACAAAATTTATCGGCTAATGATTTTCTTTTATTCATTACATATATACCAACTTGTTGGCGAAAATCAACAATATGATTATAATTCTTACAATATTAACGTTTTCATTTCTAATTTATTTTTATAGTGCTGGTAAAACCTGTATAAAGCTCGTATAAATATGAATAGCACGTGTAATTAAGCATTAGTAATTTGTTAATCTATTTAAAATATAAGTCCATGGGGATGAAAAATAGATAATTTACCTAAAGAAGCCGCTGTCACATGTGCCATCATAAACCCTGAATTCATTCCTCCATTCTTGGTCAAGAAGGCTGGAAGGCCGCTGTAAGCTGAAGTTCATTATATTTATATATTTACATTAGTAACTCTCTAGTAATAATAATAATTTTAAAAAGTTTCTATTTGAACAATGACAAATATAAAACTATAAGTACCTACAATCGAAATAATACACAAAATTAATAGAAGTGATCACTTATGGTACAAGAAAGAATTATTCTGTGATGATTTTATATTCTTATATTCTTAGTGTAACGACTTTGGTCAAGCAAAATAGTCTATGACAAAAGTTGTAATCTATGTTATTGAATAATCAGAACATATTTAGATCATTGTTTGTATCTAATTTGAAAATAAACTATATAGGGCTAAAATTCTTTTAATCAAGAATCTATTGATCACAGATTATTAATAAATATCTGTCTCCTGGTTGTTGTATGCAGGGGAATACTACTATTTATTTTGCTACTGTAGATTTAAAAAAAATTAACTTAATGCTTAAACATTACTCTCTTAAACAACCAATATTTTAGGTATGAATGTAACTTATTAAATTTAGAAATACTTGTGAACATAGATATAGATTAACTGTACTATTCCTAGATTTCAAACTATCGGAAAATGCATTTATATTTATGCTTGTGATACGTAAATATTTGTAAAATATTGATATTTAATCTTAATTAGTTATTAAAATTAAATTTGTTACTAATTTATACACAATTTATTGAAATACAAAGATTTTGAATGTCGATAAATTACAAAGGGATAAATACAAAATCTGTAAGTGATGAATCTTTCAATTATTACGTTTTACTATTAATTGTTTAATCATACTAATATGTTCATATAATTGATTTTATCTTAAGTAGTTTAACAGTTAAAATTTAATTTTGTTATCACAAAATTTAAATAAATAGTTCTATTTTAGCTTAAACAGTATGCTCTGGCTAAACCGAAATTTTGGAAAATACTGGACTGATTTTCAATGCCCAACTTTTCTTCTTTTCTTTGCTTTTCGTTATATGTATCTAACATTGGATAAACTGTAATCACCCAAACAGAATTTCGGACGAGTTTTTGTGTCAAATATATTGATTTACTATGTATTTTCTATTGTCTAAACCGGATAACATTTTCATTACAAAAAATAATTTATATTAGAGAATTTACTAATAATAATCAGTCATAATATGTATCTAAATATTTGCTTGTGATTAAGTGAACATATATACCATTAAAGCTAGTTAATATGACGTAATTAATATACCTAAGTAGATAATATACGTATAATTATTATACCACTATGTTGATTAATCTGCTACCTATATTGACAAGAAAAATAACATTTTGCCTTAATCGGAAATCCATTAAACTCTACATTTTTACTGAATTTTACTTGTCCGGTTTCGCCAGAGTAGACTGCATCTCAAAATAAGGGGAAATGGGGACACAGAAATAATCATCCTTAATGTTTTGACTGCACAAAATATCAGTAAGCTGGATGATACTACACAATATATAATTATTATCAATTTTCAATAATTCATTAACTTCAATGATTTAAATTCGTCCAGAAATTAGCGAACTGCTTAAATATACTGAGGGACATTTCCGATTAGAAAATAATTCCGAGATAACTGATTGTTTACACAATTGATATAAAATCATTTATTACAGTTTCATATATTTTTAAGTATTAATTTATCCAACATATACATGTAAAATAGGTTGTGCGGTTGAAAATACAACTTGTACACTTTTTACGTTTGTCAAATATGAAATAAAGCCAATTATTGCTGGCTAACTTTCAATGTTCATATGCCCTATTTAGAAAATGGCAAGAAACTAATAAAAAAAATGCGTATAATATTCAGACTTTAAAATACATTAACGTTTTGTTCAATTACTTAGTAATTACGATACAATTTTTCATGTCTACGTAAATTATATATCAAGAAGTGCAAACATGATTGTTTCAGTATGTAATATACCTAGATTGTAACTTAAACAAACAATTGTAATGAAATATATATACATGTATATTATTTAATCGCTGATTCAGTGCAAGTAATGCATCATTAAACGCACCAGGATTGACTAGCCTTTCAATTCGACGCTCGGACATATTAGCAAGCTCGTGAACTCCAATGGCCAGATAGTCGAGAGCTTTTCCTGGGTACTCGCCATGAAAGTTACCGGCCGATACGATCATGCCTCTGTCTGCCAGTACCAACTAATGAAACAGTGTAGTTGAGGTAAGTGGAGATATATGAGCCAATTACCTGCTACCTAACATTAGTTATTGCTATAAACACAAGTTGGTCGATCGTTTGCTAGTTTGAAAATAGTTTACATAGTTATATGCTTCAAATATTTGTTTAATTAATAAAACATTTATTAAATAAAAATCGCATTAAAATGAAGAAACAAAATTAAAGTGACGCAATTTTTGAAATATTATATGAAAGAACAAATGTGTATTTGCAGTATTTAGGCTATTTGTACTATTTAGTTTATTAATAATTATAAACTATGTACATACATATATATCAAATATAAATATATACACATGTATTGTATACGAAAAGGGCGCCAAAACATGGAATATACATCAGATGAAAAAAAGTGATTAATGACGATTAAAAGGTCTGTACGTATACTATATTGAGGGTACATACTATGTAAAAACAACACAAAGTATCGAAATAGCGAAGTTAAAAAGTACTTCAAAATATAATCTAAATTGAGTTTCAATACAAATATTTTGTACAAGTCAACATTTTCTCCCATTATTTCATCCTCAGCTTTTGAAAAAACAATCCATTTAACCAGCTGGATCACATCACACTCGGTCTCTGCACTTTTAGATGGTAGAGTTTCACGTATGGACTGTTTCTTGTTGTGACAAGTACTTTTAAACAACTAGTCACAGGTCAGCCTTCAATAACTAATGATAAACAAAGCAGCAATAGTATATAAAATGACAAATAACTAAATTTTTTCTCTGTAATTGATAAGTTTTGAAATATCCCGATATAATACATGTAATCATTTTCAATGAAATTATTGAATGAAAGACTAGTTACTATTACTCTATTAATTGCACTATTTTAAATGTAAGAAATACACATAACAGTATGAAGTTGATAATATCTACGGCATTACTCAACTTACATAAATGTATATATAATAAAAAGGAACATTTCTGGCAGGAAATCGTAAAAAATATATGAAATAAGTCACTAATTTAAACAAAAATTTCCACATTGTTCAGTCATTGCAATTTTTCGTTCATGAGATAGATATTACGTGAATAACCAGTCTCGTCTCCTCTACTTTACATATATTTCCATTCTTCAGGCAGTTATTACTCTCTTACCGGATTGTCAGTGGCACTGTTCATCTCCGTGGTGATGATTCCACGGACAAATTCGATGGTGTCTCGAACAATTCCATGCACCTGAGGGCAACACCGTACTGTGTAAGCGTCCTGGACTTGGTGACAGAAACGGTGACTCTCTAAGGAGAGAAAAGATGCAGTAGACCTGTATACAGCAATTGTCTAAAGCGGACGTATTACTCGATATGGTCCTATATTTTAGATGTAATATTTTCTCAAAAACTGGTTTCTTAATAACACAGGTCACATTTTTGTAAAAATGTAGTTAAATATTGTCATTGTTTCTGAGGTATCTTTATGAAGTTAATAGTAAACTAACTGTTCCACTATTCATTGTCACAATTCCAAATAGATAAGGAGCAAGTGCTCATTTAATAGATAATTTAATGTCGTTTAATGCATAAATTGCAAACAATGTAAATTGTGCACAACTGCACAAGCCTCACAAGTCTTACTTGACTTTTGTTGTTTTCGTAAAATAAAATAATAAGAATATCAGTTAATCCAATATAATCGTATTACATTTTAAACTGAATTATTCTTTTTAAAATACCGAGTACTTACCAGATATTTCTGATCTGAAGACGTTGTTGTGCAAAAGTCCTCGAATGACCTTGGCAACTTCAATCTGGCCTTTATGTGGTCGTGCTTTGTGAACTCCTGAATATTGATCGTGCAATAAACAGCGTATGGAGCGTAGAGGATTGGAGAGAAGAGGGCAGATAGAAAGCGTAGAGGATTGGAGAGAAGAGGGCAGATAGAAAGCGCAGATGATTGAAGAGAAGAGGGCCGATAAAAAACGTAGATGATTGGAGAGAAAAGGGCAGATAGAAAGCGTAGATGATTGGAGAGAAGAGGGCAGATAAAAAGCGTAGATGATTGGAGAGAAGAGGGCAGATAGAAAGCGTAGATGATTGGAGAGAAGAGGGCAGATAGAAAGCGTAGAGGATTGAAGAGAAGAGATGGCAGATAAAAAGCGTAGAGGTTTAATTGAATGTTTTTTAGATACCAAGCTTATAAGTTGCTTATACGAAACTAAACATCTATACTTCACATTGAAAACATTACAAGATTCAGATATGAATAAAACATTTTCTATATTGACCAAGAGCTTTGTCTAACCCCTTCCTCACCTTCATCAAAAGCCCGAGTTGTTCCTTTGAGCACCTCCAGTGTAAGAGAAGCCACGATATCGGCTTGTTTACAAATCATCGTTGCTCTGGATACAGCTGAGCAAGTTGGATGGGGCAAAGAGTGTTTGGGATAGATCAAAGTATTCACGCAAATAATGCATACAACGATCAGTAACAAAATTCGACCACACTTAAAACTCTATATTAAAGATACTTCAAATTCGACAATAGTTTATTAAAATCCTCAAACATTCAATTTGTGTGCTACAAATATATATTTATGGAATAAAAATTAAGCCAGATATAATACAATTTAGTCAAATAGTGTTGTATATTTTTATGAATACGAATGACTACTTATTTCCAAATATATAAATTAAAAAATCTATTACATATTTCAGTAATATAAAAAAACTAAAGACAAATGCTCACATAGGTACTGTTGCGAGCTTCTAAAGAACATTTACGGATTAATTGATGATTATATTGACTATACATAGTTATATTGGAGCTGCATTAATTAAATTGGAATTAGGTTGACGACTGATTTTTTACTGTTCTACTTTCAAAAATGTGCAAATTTTGATCAAAGGTTTTTGAAGCAAGCTTATATATAGTTACTTATATATTAAAAATGATTTAAAGAGCAAATATTACAATTAATTATATTTATATTTAAATTTGTTTTGGTGGTAGGTAATAAACATATTTTATATTACCTTTACGAATTTACGTTTTCCATTATAATAGGCAATTATATAAGCAAATTATTAATTAATGGTTGCATATAGAGTAAAATGTAAAATATGTTATTTTTATTTCTCTAATCTAATCTATAGTTTAATTATTATATGGAATTCAGTATAATAATTTAATTAATTAGTAAGTATACATATTCGTAGTACATCGTTTTAATTAGAATTTAAATACGTTTAAGCATTATTAGTACGTAAATAATTTTATTTATTTGAAAATACACAGTTTTTTATCTTTAGATATTTTTATATGTAACTAATAGATGTTATTTTCTCATGTACCGAGAATAGTTCAATATTAATCATCATAAGTAGATAAATATAAACGGCCGACAGTGTGTATTAAACATGATAGGTATTCATTTATTAGAACAACTCCAATATAGCTTAATACTCATCACAATTTCAATGCAATTTTTTAATAAAGTATTGACATTTATCTAATCACACTACTTAACACAACTAATGAGTAGTGTCCCTCACAGAATTCTACTTCCAAATTCAACATAATATTCTCAACAGTAAAAAAATAGTTTTGTAATTTTGAAGTTGTTAGGTGACAGCTATAAGTTAAATTTGCGTACAATCTTGCATTGTGTCTCATAAAGTTTAATATCATGTTATGTACATACTAGAGTTTAAAACTATCGAAAGAGAACCAAAACCCGCCTATATTTTTCCATAAAATGAGTATATTTTTTATTCTTAGTTCATTCTATAATACTTAGAAGTATTAAGTAATTAAAATGTTTGATTATAAATATTATAATCAATATTATAATATCCATTTACGTATTGTGTTATGCTCATTAATCTACCAATTTTAAATGTAATAAGCAAATCTGATTTTATTAATTCTAATAGATTAATATCAATAAATAAATCATATATATAATATGAATATAAATATAAATTCATATAAATATAAATTCATATAAATGAAATGAAAATGAATAAATGAACCATAAATATATTAGCCATACATTCTAATATAAATCATATTATAAAAATCAGAATTGCTTATAACATTTAAAATCGATACATTAATGATAATAGCACTGAGCTATTTTGAATAAAAATGCATATTTTATTTATTATAATATTTCAAATAAAATTTTATATTTTATTTAATAATTCTAGTATTATAATAAGCCTGAATTAGAAATATAAAATATACCGATTTTATTCAATATATTTGTCCATATTTACGAAGCATGCTAGGATAGACTAACCCGAGGAGAATTATTTTCAATCTGAAGATAATTATTTTCTTTCGTAAATAAGAATTATCTAGAGATATCGTTTTTTAACCTTAGGATAGGCCTATCTCGCTTCGTAAATATGGGCAATTAAACTCAAACTTTGATAAATGTATAAATCATTAAACTAATAATATTATACAAATAATTAATTATAAACAGCAAACCTTCAGCTCCTAAAGAAGTTATCAACTGTGTTCCATTGATGAGACAGAGGCCCTGAAAAAGAAATTGTACAAATTGTACTCCATACTTTTAAATAAAGTTTTATTAGTTTCAATACAAAGCTTAGTTTAAGTTTTGGTTTCACGAATATTATACTGAATATATATTTATGGGTATGTGCAACAATACTAACCGTTCTTCAAATCATGTTATTGGTTTGGATGGGACGAAGGTTGCAGTTAATATACACATCCCCACTACTAAGGCGTAAATACATTACCAGATATAAGACATATACACATCCCACTACTAAGGCGTAAATACATTACCAGACATAATACATATACACATCCCACTACTAAGGCGTACATACATTACCAGATATAAGACATATACACATCCCACTACTAAGGCGTACATACATTACTAGACATAAGACATATACACATCCCACTACTAAGGCGTACATACATTAACAGACATAAGACATATACACATCCCCACTACTAAGGCGTACATACATTACTAGACATAAGACATATACACATCCCCACTACTAAGGCGTACATACATTACTAAACATAAGACATATACACATCCCACTACTAAGGCGTACATTCATTAACAGACATAAGACATATACTCATCCCCACTACTAAGGCGTACATACATTACCAGACATAAGACATATACACATCCCCACTACTAAGGCGTAAATACATTACCAGACATAAGACATATACACATCCCACTACTAAGGCGTACATACATTACCAGACATAAGACATATACACATCCCACTACTAAGGCGTACATACATTACCAGACATAAGACATATACA
>JAYRBW010061939.1:0-10143 GCA_036023295.1 Invenusta paracnida | reverse complement strand
TAAGTATTGCAATTATAAGTACACATATTATGTACTTATAATTTATTTTAAGTATTGTAAGTCATTATAATTAATTTCAAGTATTGTAGGTTAGTTATAATTAATTGTAAGTATTGTAAGTACTTAAAGTCACTTAAAATGTATGGTAAGTTCCGATTCACTGGAAGGCATACTGGTGAATATTTTAATTGCATGTATGTCCAAAACATCTTAAATTGGTGCCAACCAGATGGTGAAAGCGTTGTGCTCTTATTAGTAAGGGCTGCATAGTGTATTAAATCAATGATGAAGGCATTATCAAGTGGGCGGTCACACAGTATGACTTTTCATTCAGAAAGAGAGACTCCGCTTCTTGTAGGTGATGCTGTAGACCTGATGATTAACAAATCCAACAATCCGGCGCTAGATATGAGAGAAAGTTCTCTGCTCTTCATACGCCTGTTTATAATTCTCATGATAAATTTCAAGAGAGAATGTACTCCGACGCATTCCCTTGGCTCGCTTTACAATCTTCACATCAACAGTCAGCATAGAATAGGCCTTGGGGCGGAGAAGAGACTATTTTCGGAAGGGCTTTTCTGCGGCCTCCTCCTTTATGCAGCCAATCTTGTTCTTATTACTATTGGATATGAAGGGGTGGTCTATGGGTAATTTGAGGTATCCAAAATGTTGTAGGATAATATCCTAGACATCAATTATTTGTCGATTGAGATGTTGGTGATTTTCATGAAAAACGAGTCAGTATCGCCTCCGGCAAGTTTGATCCGACCTCCAAATTCTTCAGCTAATTGATTGAGGGTGTTGTAGCCCTCACTATAACTCATACATAGTGAACTTTGACAGGTCTAAGACAGCCTGACCTATGAAGATGGGCTTGTCCGATACTACCCAATCTTTGGCCAGGCTGATGCCTACGAGTGAATCATTGAAGCGGATTGAAGAAAGGTATTCCGGTCGTAAGGAGTAGGTGGTGAGTGATTCAGCAGAGGTGCGGAGCCGGAACTGCACTCTAATAGGGCGGTGGAGGGGTGACATGTATAAGAGAATGAAATAATATTAGAGAGAGAGATACAGTGCTTACCTTTTGCGAATATTTTCCATTGTCTTTCCGAACAGACTGTTGTTCTTAAGATTATAAAAATCCTTTTCAAAAGTGGAGGCAGCCTGTTGACGTCGCCAACTTCATCATTCGCGATGGATTTGTAAGAAATGTAGGACTAGAAAAATGCTGCTTGCTTGAATTTTAGTGCTCGTTGCACCTCCTTAATTGTGAGACCCATGCAAAGATAGAATTGACGGAGACGCCGATGAACTACATAGTTCTCTTTATCCCAGTGAGTCAACATAAGTTTTGGTGCCCACTTGTATGTATTTTCTTTATTTCCATATAGATGGTTACACAGCTCTTTCATAAAGGAGGACAGGCATCTTTCTGGGATAACGCAGGGTTCTGGCGCTAGGAGGAGGTCACATGACTTGTCCTGTATGGCGGATGGGTAGTGTAGATCTATACAGTCTCTTTTCAAGACTGACTGTAATGCTCTTACGTCGGCAGATTGCTCTACAGGGACACTGGGACAAATTACTTACGTCAGCGAGTAAGCAAGTGACACGAAGATACAGAACGCTCAAAAACTCTACCGAACAACTAAGCCTTACTTAGAAAATCGATCAGAGTGTAATCGAATTAGGGGACCAGTCAAATCCCACAGCTGCCACTAATGTAATCTTGTAAATCTAGAGAAGAGATGAGTTTCTAAGAATAATAACTTAATATTAGAGTAAAGTAAATTGTGTATGCAAAACTGCTGAAAAACAGGAGTATTTATTCAAATATATCGCTGTTAGACTGGTGACCCTGTAAAACCTCTGTCAGAATGGTTTGTCAGTTTGAACGCTTTATAAGCGGTGAATATTCAAATAGAAAACTGTCTCATTCACTTTGCAAGACTCCTTGTCAGTTGAGACTGCAACAAAACTCAAGTTTAAACTCGCGGTGTTTACTAAACAAAAAATTTAACAAATGTTGTTTGTTTAAGTTGAGGTTAATTTGCTCCACATAAGATAGACATCTAAAAAAAACGACAGAGTCATAAAAATGCAGCCAATAATAAGATAACATTGCCATGTATATTGAGAAAATATACATTGATTATACTATTATGCACCCAAAATTAAAACTTGGAATGGTAGCTTAAATCATTTATACATACTATCACATACTTAGGAAATGCAGTTCTAAATAAGACCCATATAATTATCAAACCAATGTCATTTGCTGGTCATATTTATGAGTCATCCTATTTATACTTCACCAATAGAAAGCGATTGATAATTATTATCTTAATTGATTTTTTCATTACAGAAGGGAAATTGATTTTTTCATAAACAAAGCAAACTATTTGATTGATTTTGCCAGTCGGTTTTGCCAGGCTAAACGCAGCAGCGAATGCGATAAATAAATCGCTTCTATATCTTTTATATTTCTATGCCAAAAACAGTTATACCGCATGCACCGACAGTTTAATCCACCAAGTCAGAGTCGGGAGACTTACCTCATCTAGAGCGTTCCTCCACAGCATAGGAAAAGTAACCGACCCAAACTGCACACATTGTTTCATGCCTGAGGACACTGCCCACATCCTCTTCAACTGCCCACTCTACGATATAGGTAACACTATAAGGCCATGGGAAGACCACCTTACAAAAGCATCATCAACGAAAAACCCGATAAAGTGCTTGAAATCCTGGGGCACATCGGCTTTAGGGCCCGCGATCACCAAAGTGCCAGAAGAGAGAGAGAGTGTATTTTTAAAGAAAACTGTCATAAAATCAATAGAAATTAATCAATATATTTGTTTTTAAAGTAAAACAATTATCCATGAGACCCATATTGAATTGATTGAAATCTGTGATGAGACTAACTAACCAACAAACTAACTAACTGCCTGCCTGCCTAACTAACTAACTAACTAATTATGGTAATTACTTCAATTAAAATTACATAATAATAAATCTGAAGTTAGCCAAGTAAGCACTAAGCAAGAACCTTTTCAGTATAAAAGAATAATCTGTAGTATTATGTTAAATGTTTTACTAATCAGGTATCAGGAAATTTATTAAAGTATATTCAAAGTAGAAACTGGTATTCATAGGTCATACTCTTTGAACACAAGGACTATAGAACACTTATATAAACAAACCCAACACTTATAGCACTAGCAGTAGTCAAAAACAAAATCAAAAAAGGTTTTAATTATGATATTGAATATATTGAGGTATATTTTTAAAGGTAACATTTGTTATTGCTCTTAGTATATGATATATGTAAGTTTGGAATATATTAAGCATGTAACTCTGGATGGAATTAATCATGCAAATCTATATAACATAAACCATGATCATATAACCACACATTTTTATTTATTTAATCTTAATCTAATTAAGCTACTTATTGTTTTTATTAAATAAAAGTAATAACATAAACCATTTTACCAAAATAATCATTCAATATTATATGTATTTAATAATTAAAAATGTAAATACTTATTGATGCCACTTTCTATATTTTGAGAAGTAATTCTAGTCGTGCAAGGAATTGCACGACCAGACTTTAATTTCACCATTTCGTTTTCGCTTTGCTAACAAAAACCCCTGCTGCGGCGTAATTTTGAATATTGCAGTTCCAGTTATTTAAGTTTATCTAGTTCTATTTATATGAGACAATCTTTACAGCATAAAGTAATATTTAATACATGTTTTATAACGGTATATTTTACAGTAAGCGTAATAGTAATTTCAATTCGTATACATTACAACAATCAAGAAGAGAAATCTATTAGTTACAGAGTACTGATAACATAATGTTTATATATAAACAAATATTATACAAATTTAAACGATCTTAATACATTTCTATCCTTTAAAAATAAATGCAATTTGTATTTTTGACAGCAATAAACCATTCTAGCCAACAGTAATAAAGTCAATTGTATTTATAGATATTAAACGTACTGAGATATAGTTTCAACCATAAAATAATTATGGTGGCCGAGTGAGTTTAATATTATCAAAAACAGTGCGCTTTATATTACCAACAAGGGTATTTTTGATGATAAACAAGTGTTTATCTTATACGTTTTTAGTGAAAAACTTACTTGTTTTTGTGTTTTTGATGAAAGACACGTATATATATTTACGTTTTTAATGAAAAACTCTTGTGTTTTTATGTTTTTGGTGAAAAACACATATGTGTATTTGACCAAAAACACAAACACAAGTAGATGCGTTTTTGAGGATAAACCAAAGATATCTTTGGGATCTTCTATAAAAGTGTATAATTACTCTATGGATTAGATTTTATTATTTCAGCTTATTTTTTTATATAAGTGGGCATCATTTTATAAAACCAATATCGTTGTTACTTTTGGTATTGATTTAACAGTGCTACAGTATCGTCTAATGTTATTACTGCTAATAAAACTTTAAATAGCAGTAATTGGATAATAGACATATTTCAAACACTGCATAACTTTGACAAAGTTTATTTCAATTTATTATTTCTAATTAAATCCTTTATTTCATGTATATTACTTTCCATCAATTTTAGTATCAATGGAAACTACAACTGAAAAGGATGAAAGGGAAACGAAATGTATCTGCGACATCTGTACATGTACAAAACATAAATGTGAATCTTCAAGAAAGAAAAATAAATCTAAAGGTGATTATGTTGCCCTTGATAGTCAAACAATATACCGTGAAAATTATCTGGAAAAGTATCAACCAAAACAAGAAATAATATTAAAACCCGATAATTTATGTTGTGGACCAGGAAAACAAAGTACTGAAACAAATTATAGAGATTGTTACGGAGAAAAAGAATGTAGCAGAACGAATCCTATTTATATGTCTGATAATTTGGCATGTGGTCCAGGAAAAATGGACAACAATACAATGTATAGAGATAATTATGCAGAAAAACATCCTATAAAATGTGAAGCCATTCTAAAACCGGATAATCTTGCCTGTGGACCTGGAAAAATGAATACGGATACTATGTACCGAGACAATTATACGGAAAAACCAGCAGCAAAAAGTGATCCAATTTACAAAAAGGATAATTTAGCTTGTGGACCTGGAAAAGCAAGTATGGACACAAGTTACAGGGACTTCTATAAAGAGAAAGAGAGATCAAAATTAGATCCTATCTATCAACCCGATAATTTGTCATGTGGTCCAGGTCCTATGAGAAACGATACTATATATAGAGATCAATATATGTCGAAGTGTGGTTCAAAAGCAGAGTTATTACCAAATGCAGATAATCTCTTTGTGGGAAATAAATCTTTTATGGATACTCATAATAAAGTACAAACTTATAATTCAGTATGTCCAGCTGAATACATACCTTCATCAAGATTTGAATTTGTTCGCTCAGACTCCAAAGGTCATCAATATTATATTCCTGTTGAAATTGTAGCTAACAGCTGAGTAAATTCATCATGAAATTAAAAATATTGCAATTATTATATGCACAAAGGATATATTATAGTTATACGAAATTCATATCGGTAAATTTACATATGACTTACAATAATATAATTTTTTTATATTTTGTAAAAAAGGTATATATATAATATACTCTATGTGTAAAACATTGTTTTTTATTTAATTTTTCAGAATTTTTCAGAAAAATAAAAATAAAAATAATTTCATTAATTGTATAAATTGTTTAATAATTGCATAATATATTTATCAAACATTTTTAATGTTCCATGCTTGATATTAATTAATGGATAACTTCTTTGTCAGGAAGACATAGGAACTAATGTCCATCTAAACAAAACGAAAGCGTCGCAAAAATGAAAGGCAAGAATCGATCTCCTCAAACTAAAAATGTTGAAATGATATTGATGATATGAAGTACACAGCCAATAAAGTAATAATCCATTTTTTGTATTCTTGTCGGTTTCATTGCTTTTGTAAAAATGTTCCTTTGCCAAGAATTGTCATTTTTTGATTAATTTGTCAGTTTAGACGTTTACTCTTATTTTCCATATTGATCTATACATTTATGCATTTTAAACAGAAAGTATTGTAACAATTATATCTTGGCGACATGTTTATATCAATTTCTTTGATGGCTGTATTATGTATTATGTATCATCTATATCATTTTTTCATTTTGTTTTTTAAATCTTGGCGCTCTTTTTATATCAATTTCTTTAATGGCTGTACTTCATATCATCAAAATCATTTCAACGTTTTTCGCTTGAGGAGCTCGGTTCTTGGCTTTCATTTTTGCGACGGGGTCTTTTTGTTTAGATTGGAGTTAATACCAATGCTTTTACAAATAGAAAAATCTACGTATTTTATAAGTCTATGATTTTCAAACTTCTAACACAGTTTCTAAACTATCTTGCACATATCAGTTATTAGCGGATATGGAGTTGGAAAACAATAATATGATGTTTCATATTGAGACTCTTAGGACGACATGAATTCAATAGCAATACACAATATCCTAAGCACTACATGGCTTGATGATGCTCCAAATTTTCGAAGAATTCTGCTGCAACTTGTTCAAGAACTTCGAGATGGCAGGCTGCAATTATTTGAACGTGCACCAAGCAGTGGCTGACCAGTTAGTGATACAAGAAAAAACCACATCCGTCGTATTGAAGAAGCAATAAAGAAAGATAACGACCTTTCCATCAAAGAACTCGCAGCAATATTCGATATTTCTGAGAGTATGGTATATCGTATTTTATCTGAAGATTTGGAGATGATATGGATGCGTACGCGATGGATACCTCACGTTATTACCCAACAAAATCGAGACAAGCGAGTGGAATGTTATACAAGCATGCTGACAGCTTTTAACTCATGGATAGCTAGGGTAAACATGGTGACAATCGATGAAAAATGATTTGTTTAGAACGATGTTGCCACGTCATGTTGTTGGTTCTTGGATGGGAAAGGATAGAGACAGAAGACAAGATCAGGTTCAAAATGGAAATGAAGTTTTGAATTTTTCAATAAAAATCTTTTTTAAATTCATTTTATTGATTTTAGAACTATAAACATGTTTTGGGTTATATCCACACCCCATTTGATCACTGATATGATGTAAACGTTTATAGATTTCTATTACATTGGCTTTAAACAACTTAAAACACAACCAAATACAAAGTTAATAACTAATACCATAGATACGTAATATAACAGATAAACATAAATACAAAATTCAAATGTCAATGATTCTATGTATTGGGTATAGATATTATAATTCACAATCATATCATTTTACCTTCCTAAGTGTTTAGGTGTCATAGCCAAAGCGTATTGGATTTTGTCTATCACGAGTAGAGCGACGAAGTTCAGCTGGCTCTCTTGCTGGTTCTTGCTTCATTGGTAGTATAGATTGTCAGATGTATCTTGAAACATTGTCATGTCCTCTCCAGCTTCGTTTTGATCACGAGGGAATGGAGCTAAATCACGTAGCACTGTTGACTCACGTCCGTCTGGAAATCCTAATTGTGCATACACCGGGTTGGCTTCAGTTAGTTGGACTTCATCCACAAATAGTTCATTTTTATTGGACCGCACGAACCTATGCTGCGGCAGTAAGACCGGTCCTGGTGACATTAGCCATTGTGGGAGGGACGAGCCTTGAGAAAACCGTTGTTGGAAGTCAAAATAACGTTCATGAGGTGTGACATTGGTGGAGGTAGACAACAGCAAACGAAATGCATGGAGAGAATGTACATAATAACGTTTTTAATAACACAGAAGAACAATTTTCCACTGTGCCGTTGTAGATTTCGAGACTTGAGTGAAAGCTAGACGGCTTTCCAGATAATTTTGTTATATTTTTCTACCCGACGGTTCCCAATAGGATGGTAAGGAGTCGTCCTGCAGGTAGCGATCCCTCGTTGGGTTAGATAATCTTTATGTTCCCGTGACATGAACGATAAGCTATACGATCAGAGTGAATGAAGACGGGATACTCACAGAGTATAAAGATCTTTTCTAGACAAGCAATTACGGTTGATGAATCCATGTACAAACATAGAAAGGCAAGTGGAAATCTGCTAAATTCATCGATGACTGTGGGTAAGTAGGCATTCTTCGTTGCAGATGGTAGGGTCCCTTAAAGTCAATTCAAAATCGTTCCATGGGTTGTGTAGCTTTGATGAGGGTACCTCGTGGCGGATGGAAGAACTGAAATTTGAGTTCAACACAAAGTTTGCAGGGTGCAAAAGTCTTTTTTACATCTGTGGAAAAAGGGACATTCTTCGATTTGATGAAGTAAAGTAGCCGTGTTACTCCAGGATGGCAAAGGGTATCATGTATGTATATCACTCAGAGTTGACGATGTCACTGTGGCACAGTGTACAAGTGTGTACAAATGAGTCTGGAGCTGCATTATCTTTCCCGGGTCGATCACGTAGAGTATAGCTGTACGAAGTCAACTCCATTATCCAATTTTGGATTTTATTATTCTTCACCTTGGTGCCTTTCCGATTATCAAGCATAAAAGCAGCAGAGATTAGATCCGTGATCATTTTAAAATGATGATCAGTCAAGAAATGGTGCCATATCCGAACACTCAATAATGGCTGTTGCCTCCTTTTCGACTGCGGGGTAATGAATTTCACTGCCTATCAGTGTTCTTGACATGACAGTAACTGGTCTCCCTCCTTGATTAAAAGTTGCCGATATTGCGACATCAGAAGCATCTCATTCGACGACGAAAGGAAGAGAGTCATCAATGGCATGAAGGGTGACTTGTCCAAGCATATCTTTCAGTGAATTGAATGTCTCAACAACTTCCGAGTTTAGTGAAACAGTGGTACAACTGTTCAAGGGTTTAATCTTGTATGAAAATTGAGGTAACCACCGTAATTGAGTAATAGGCAAACATATCTAGAGTTCGGCGAAGGGATGGCATATTAGTTGGCATTGGAGTCACTCGGAGTCTGGTTTGATGATATTTTTTCCAATGCAGTATATCCTTGAATGTTTATAGTTAACATATGTTCTATAGACTTATTGTGGTTCAATACCAAGGAACGACTTTGTACAATATCAAAGCATTTCTTCACGTTTGCATTATGTTTCTTTTGATCGTGGCCAGCCACTGTAATATTGTCTAGATATGGGAAACAGCCTGATAATTCTTCCTCCTCACCATCTTGTCCATTACCCTTTGAAAAGCAGCCACTGGTGGTGACCCCAAATGGGATTCGGTGAAACTCATAAAGTCTTCCATTTGCTTCAAAAGCGGAGTATTTACTGTCACTTTCGTTGATTGTAGTTTGATGATATTATGTGCCTACTCTACAAGTCGTATGTTGAAAATACTTAGTATTGGGTCAGCTCATTTATCATAGAATTGATACGTGGGAGCGGATAGGCGTCCAATTCAGTTCAAACTAGCAGAATCCTACTCGTTTTTCGTCTAAGTGACGGAACCCTTAGTACTTCGTACGTTTTTCGTCTAACTCCAGACGTAGCCTTATAACGCTAATTGACCTGGCTAGGTTTGTGGAGTTAGGAAAAATTGGCCGTCATGTGGCTATTGTTAAGCTTTAACAGCACGGCCTGCGTGTGGCTAGCTGCAGCCTAACAATCAATATATAATACATAGTATATAATATTAGATTAGGGATATGAACGTAATGCAAATCCAAAGTTTCGTTCAACAATTGGAAATGGCATCTATAATATTTACGTACTATTATTGTTATTTGATCAATTCAGATAAATATATATGGCCAAGTCTTTGAAGTTTCGTATAAATTATGTAGTATTGTTACATTCTTTTTGTTACCTGCAATAAATACCATGGTAATAGACAAGCCCCACCAATATTTGATAGTAATGTTTTTTAATAGTCAGTATGATATTATATGAACATATACCTACCATTATACCTAATGTAAAAATAGTTAAAATAATGTTTAACGGTGACTACGTTATTGTTTATAATATATTGTTTGTAGTCCTCGTTGTTAAGAAAGAGCATATTAGGCCAAGTCTTTGAAGTTTCGTATAAATAATGTAATTATTGTTACATTCTTTTTTATAAAAATATATGAACGTTTTTAAACATTAATATTTACCAAATAACGCGTA
>JAYRBW010061938.1:0-10143 GCA_036023295.1 Invenusta paracnida | reverse complement strand
ATTGGCTTGTATTCTCACTTAAGATTCGTGTTAGTCACTGTATTTTCACTTTGTTATTAGCCTCTGAGGAAGGTACAAGGTACCGAAAATTCAAGCAATAAACTTTGCATGTGTTGTAGAACTAAATTAACCTTCTTATTTTATTTTATTTATGCGAACACAAAATATGTATCTTATAATTAAGCTTATCAAATTTATTTACAATAAAACATAACATTGAATTTTTGTGTGATGGAATAAAATAAAATATTCAATAACATTTGTTTAATACTACGATAAAATGTACCAAAATAATCATATAATTCTTTACCAACCAAAAAAATAGGCAGACACGTTCTTTAAAATTATTCTCTCTCGAATATTACCATAACAAGAATGACAAGTTTAATTATTAAAATCTTGAAATTTTTTTCAATGTATACATATTAGTACTCTTTATGTACATTTATTACTTCTACTCTTCGTTAAATATTTAACAAAAAATATTCTAAAAAATAATTAGCTACCTATATTAAAAGAAATAATACATTTCAAACAAATTATAATTATGGTATAATACGTTATAATATTTCATTTTTTACTAATATACATCACGTACATTAAACAGGTTCTTGTTAGATACAGCATTTAAAGGAATTAAAATACTATGTTATATATACAACACAGGGGGTTTAATATGTCTTTGTCGATAATAACAAATCAACTTGTATCATAAAGAAAGATTTATACACAGCGGTGTCTGTTATCAATGTCTTTGCCGCTAGATATCAAAATCAATAATTTGTATATAATTATATGTAACTGTATATATTCGTGATTTATGATAGGTAGACAGCGTGGATATTTGAATTTGAATCCTGTATAAGTAGACTCTATGAATATTTCATCACTAATTCATTAAGTATGAATCTCAAATTGTTCTATATTCTTCTCACTCAATAATAGAAATGTATTATAAATAATTCAAGAGGTCAATATTGGAATTGAGAAAAATGAGTTAAAAAAATGTAAACAATGGAATAACCCAGATGAGTATAAATATGTATTTGTAAATATTCACAAGCTAGTAACTGAGACAATAAAAAAATATATTTTTAAATTTAAAAAATATGAGTAATTACAATAAAAACTCGATTAGTTAAATAGAAGTAGAAAATCTTTTAGTAAAAGGATCTACGAGAATAAGTTATTCAAAGGAGGTATGCAAGAAAATATGAAAGAAATGTTCAAACCTATTACGACTTGAATAACTATTACAAACCCAATTCCTAGAACATAAATTAGAGGATTAAACACAATTAACACAAGAAGGAAATATACAATTAGAAATTAAAAATTTCTAGCAAATGACAGAAATGAAATAGCATTTAAAAAGGTGGACGTGATTGAAAGATTAGAAAAACAACGACAAGAAGAAGAACGACTCAATCCAGAACGTAGATTTTATTATCATTATGCATTACAGAAAATATGTCAACTAGATCCTTTATTACCTTATATATTTACACCTAGAGTTGATGGGGATTTTCTTGCGATTTATAGGTAATTATTTTGTGCTTACGAAGGTTCTCTAGAACCGAAGACGTGGATGCAAGATTATAAAGAAAATACAATACCCTTAACTCAAGGATTATTGGTCACCAGATTATTGAAGATGATTAATGGTGAACCTTTACAGGATCAGGATAAGGGGTACGAAGAAGAGAAGACAAAGGATTATTAAAACTATTTTAATCCTTTAATGGCAATGAATAGTGAAAAATTCAAAAAGAGTTATACTAATAAAAGTATAAGAAAGAAAATACTTCAACAATATGGTGAAGATTTAGATACTACTAAAAATGACATAATTATAATATCAGAATATCCAAACCAATTAAAAGACAGATTAGAAATTTTATTATCTGATTTTAAAGGTCACAACAATTCTTATAATGAGATTACTGCTGTTTTAAAATCACTACTAGAAAATAAACACATCAATCTTGATATCTATAAAAAATACTAAAATCTGTATCACATTAAAAAGTTTAAAAATAAGATGAAAAATGGAAGCTGCATTACAAACTTTGATCACTAACATATCTAATAAATATGAAAGATCTTTTATTATCTGAGACAAATCTATTATTGATTTATAATAATTTAAAATTTACAACAAATGTTCCAAGAGTTAATTTAGAACTATTAAACAACTACCAAGTAGATTTTACTATTGCAAATGGCTTTACGAGAGATACTTGGATTGAAATCTAAGAATGATGTAGAAACTACAATACCTGAAAATATTTCAAATTTAAATTATAATCTAACTTCAATAAATAAAACATGTGATAAAATTTCTGGTGGATATTTAAATGGTGATACGCAAAATATAATATATTATTCTCCTGCTCTTACAGTACCCCTATGGATGAAATTAACAGAGAAAGTAAATAATCCAATTTATCTTCCTTTAAATACTCATTAAATAAATGATATCAATTTAAGAAATGTAGATGATAATAATATACCATTTAATTTTGGTGATGAAAAAATTACTATACAATTACATTCAATACAGATTAAAGAATTCTATAAACCATGTCCTAATTCTGTTAATAATCTTCCTTGTTCTTTACAATATGGTATTGTATTAATTCCATTATTTTTTATAAATATCTTTTCTATCAAAACTACTCAATGGTTTTAGTTGCATTTTGAAAATAAATATTATGTTGTTTAGAATTAATTTGATATTGATCTTTGACAATTATTTCATTGTCAAATAACGTTCTTTTATAATCATCAAAATTAAAATATTTTGTTTTTGTTACTTGACTAATTCTTTTACATTTTCTTGTTTTTAAAGAATTAGTATAATATTCTTTTCCTTAAATTTTATAAGAAAACAATTTAATTTTGGGAATATTATTTCAGACATTACACTTTTTACTAATTCATCTTTAATTTTTCCTATTACTTTCTTATTTTCTTCATTAAATAAATTATGACATTTTTTTTAATTGCTTGTGTCTAATTCATTTTATATTTTATTTTTCATACTTTCATAAATATCTTCTGTTTTTATATTTAGAAAAAACTATCAGTATCAAATCTAATTACTTCTATATTATCATATCCCCAAGTCGGAATAATAGTATTATATAAAAAATCATACATTAGTAATTTACTTAAATCTAAAATAGATGTTCCTAAATAAATTATCTTATTGAAATATATTGATGATATTATATTATTTTTCATAACTACTAGATCCTTATCTATAATTTATGTCCCAGTATAGCTTGCTTTTGATGCAATTCTTTTGGCTGTTTTACTATCACAAATTGAATCTGCTTTTATTCTTCCTCTTATATTTTCTACTGTTTTTTTTCATAGAAAGCCTTATTTCATAATTTTAAAATATCTTTTTCAAAATCATTTTAGCTTTAGTTCTTATATTAGTATAAAATTCAATATAATAATTTAACCAAGCTTTTTCGGTAAATAAAATTATTCTATGAATTTTCTTTGTTTTAATTTCATGTTTTAAATAAAAATCTATCATTCTATAATGAGTTGTATATCTTTCATTATCATTTAAATCTAATATTAATTTCTTATCATCACCTAATACTTCATTATTTTTAGTTAAATGTCGAGTTTCATAGAATGATAATTCATGTTGTTTAATACTTCCCTTTTCAGTAATAATAAGCTTTCAAAGAAGCTTTATTTACATCGAAAGGATATTCTAAATCACATTTTATAAAACATCCTACATCCTGCTCTCTATTTATTTGAAAATTATTAAACTATTCATGATTTGGCCACCTACAATCTTTAACTGGTAATTGTTTAATACTTCCATATTGATATAAATTATTTGCATCTGAATATAATTAATAATAATTATAATAAGTACTAATTAATTGCTTTTACAATTGTATTTTTTTATCTAACATATGTTTCACTCTATCTTTGTCTCTTTCGGTATTTAATTGAGAAAGATCCGGATAAAACCTATATTGTTCCTTTATTCTACCTTCACGAATTTTTTTTTCTTGGTCATGTTCTTGATCATTTATTTGTTCTTTCATTTTTTAATAAATTTGAAATAATCTATCTAACTGAATGTATAATATTTAGCAAGAAAATCAATAAGCTTAGTAACAGTTGTATCTGCCATTGAATAATCAAAACATAAACATTCATTAACTTTAAACTTCCCTACTTCTATTAGATGTATAAATGGTTTACCAATAATTACATTTTGATTCCACCTTGTTGCTGAACTAGTAGTATTATCTTGTATTTTTGTTTTTGTTTTTCCAACCCAAAATACCTTTGTTCCATCGAGATTTCTTAACACATATACACGTAAGTTGCTATCTCTAGTTTCTGTTGGTGTTAAACTATTATTCATTCCATGAACAAAACCTTCCATTTAAACTAATCCTTGACCAGCCCCATACAAACCAAAGCAATTATTTCCTGCAGAACTAGTAAATGCTCTACCATCTGCATAACTTGTTGAGAGAACGTGAAATTACTACCAAATGTTGTTGAAGTTTGAATACTATGTGTACCATTAAAATCTAAAGCATTATTAGATAATTTAGTTGAGCCCACTCTAGTTGTGGGTGATTAAAAAAGATGTTTACCTACTTCTTTTGCAACTGTTTTATTTTATCCATAATCAGTTCCACTACTAATTTTTAATCCTTGATGAAATTTAGATGATATCCAAAACCTTGGAGTATAGTAATCTCGAGTATGTTTGTAATTGAAATATTCTTCTTGCACTTTCTTTGTAATGGAATAAATAAGTCAAAAATAATTAGTGGCAATATGGTCATCTACATATTGCTTCTTAGCACCATCAGTTGCATAATTTGGCATAGTAATATATGTAGCTTTATTCTCTTTATATTAATTACTTGCCTCAACTTCCGTGTTTCTTTATCAACATAAAATTTATTGGTTACGTCATTGTTATCAGAGGGATTCCCAACTTGAATAATTTTATTATGTTTCATATCCAATTTTGGTGTGATTAGAGATGTAAGGTAAGAATCAACCTTACTCTTATTTGTTATTTTAAGTTCAATAATCTTAATATTAATTGTCTGATTAACACCCCCCCCCTCAATATTTTATTACCAGCATAAAATTTATTTGTAGAATCCTTTTTTCCACCGGATCACTCAAATTTTAAATTCTATTAACCTTCATAATTAACATCTTTAAAAGTTAAGCTGTTTACCTCAATAGAAGAAATAAGTGAATTAGTGACAATATGGTCATCTACATATTGCGCTTTATTCTCGTTGAAATATGTTTTTAATTCACCAATCATTGTATCAATTACTTTCTTAAATTCCCATGTTTTATTGTCAATATAAAATTTATTAATCACAGTAGCAAGCTTTGTAATTGGTTCACCTAAATTTATCATTTTATTCTTCTTCATATCCAAGTTGTTTGTAGTTAAAGAAGATACAGTATTATGCAGTGGCGGATCCAAGGGGGGGGGGGGTTTGTTAGGTTCGGACGAATCTCCCTCAGTATAATGGGCCTCCTCTTAAAAAGAGCCTCTTTAAAGCTATTGGTCTCCGCTTCAAAAAATTCCTGGGTACGCCCCTGAGATTAAATACATTACCTACATGCATCGATCACTATAAAAAATACTACCTATTTAACAATTATTTTCTATAACTTAAAAGTGCACAATTCTATCCATATTTATAAAACTATGAGCGTACTAACCTTAAATGGATTACCATATTATTTGTTTAAATATATTAAATATGTAAACATATGCACACTTTAAAAACGAAACAAGATATCACGTAAGTATTGCCAATGATTAATCATTTATGTGTATCTCAAAAGTTAATGTTGCGGGTCTATTAGAGCCCCAATTGAATTGAAAGATGAAAGGGCCCCCTCCAGCTATAGGACCCCTTGTAATGAAAGAATGAAAGCCCCCCCTCCAGCTATAGATGAGCCCCTTATAATGAAAGAATGAAAGGGCCTCCCTTCAAAAATATTGATTAAATAATAGCCATTTTTGAATTGTTGATTTAATAAAAACTTTTTAAAGGTTATACAAAAGAACGGAACTGGTTTAACCCTTATCCGGTCACATAAATCGTATTACGCCAACCGGCCACTATTTTTCTAACACATATTTTAGATGATATATAACGTTTATTACACCCAAACACAAGTTCAATCGACAATAAAACAACACGAATACACATGAAAGTAATTTATTGTTCAAAAAAAAGTTCAGAAAAATTGGTATTTATAAACCTTGATAACAATATATACTGTAATTATACATAATATATAATATAATAACGATGGTAATTTATTGTTCTAAGTATAATTCAGTAAAATTGGTATTTACAAACCTTATAATTATACATAATAGTACATAATATAATAACGATGGTAATGTTTTGTTCAAAATATAGTTCAGCAAAATTGGTATTTACAAGCCTTGTAATTATACATAATATAATAACGATGGTAATAATGTTTTGTTCAAAATATAGTTAAGCAAAATTAGCATTTGCTAACCTTGGTAACAATACGATGCTGTGGACACACAGCTTTGGTGCACACATCACATTTCGATCGAGTATTCTTGTAGCAAATATTACATTATCCAACTTTGTTGTCAAGCGGTTGCTGTTGTTGCAGTTGTGGTTGTCGGAAACCAAAAAAAAGACCAGCATTTTTAATTTGGTGCGTTAAATGAATATTTCCAGTATGGCGAAGTTTGGCATGATTTTCAGTCAACTGAAATGCTAGTTGCTTGATAAAGTCTTTCTGTCGAATATTGGGATTGTTAGCTTGTATGAGCAAGTATGCATTGTAACATGCAACATCTAGAATATTGTAGAATACTATAAGGGGCCAGCGTACAGTTTTTTGTCGGCAAGTGAATTCATCAACATTTTGGTCAAGCTGATCCACTCCGGCTTTCCTTCGATTGTAATCAAGTATCAAAGTCGGCTTATTTCCATCTTCTGGGGAAACGTCACTACCAGAGTGGGATGAACTGAGAAGAGTTACATTTTTATTCCTTTTGGGTATTTAGGAAACGAGAACAATTTTATTCACATGGTCATGTACAAAAAATACTACACGCAACAGGACCCCTATTTGATTTCAACAAAGCAGGGATTTCGCGACGATGATTTCCAATTATGCCTAACAGAGTAAGCCTGTTTTCAAGTAGGGATGTTGCCAAATTATGTAACGTAAAAAAATTTTCCGTGACTATCTCTCTTCCTGTATTGAAATAAGGAGCAGATAATTCCATAACCACTTCTTTGTCGAGGTTTCGATGGACGGGAGCATCACGTTCTCTACCAGTGTAAATTTTCGCATTGAGTGAAAATCCAGTTCCAGCTTTAGCTAACCAAAATATTTTCAAGCCATACTTTGTCAATTTATATGGAATATATGTGCGAACGGATATTTGTACTCTGTAGCCCACTAGCTGTTTATCAACAGTCAATGTATCGTAAATGTGTAAGGAACTGTTCCCAAGACGATCAACAGCCAATCGCTGACGACGGGTGCGGTAATTGTTGAATCGAAGACATCTAAGAAAGAATTTGAAGCGATTCTTTGACATAACTGCTCGGAAAAGAGGTCTTCCCTCGATGGGATTCCACATATCTTCAATTTCTGTCATGTTATCTCTATCAACGCCTGCCCTCAAAAAAAGACCAATACCAGAACGTACCTCTTCAAATGTAAAATTACTCATGTATCCAAACACTCTTCTTAAAGCACGTCTGAGGTCATTTGATGTTCTGTTTGTGTGTATTTGTATTTCTCTAATCATTTCTTCCGATACAAATAAGTAAAATGCTTCCATCGGTGTACGTGGGTGAGTAAGAACTTTGGCTTCATTTTCTGCATCGTTTCTATTTCGTCAACGATTGTTGAATGGTTCCATTCTGTATTGTATTCCGTTTGCATTTAGCCATTCATGCGGAATGTCTTTATTATCGCTTTCCCCGGACGATAATTCAGAGTGATTGGATACAACTTCAATGTCACTTTGATCTTCATTTGCACTATCATCTGAACCATCTTGATCAACTTGTACTTCAGCGCCTGTATCATCATAATTTTCCCCATCGTTGTCTTCTTCTTCATTATTTAACTCGGAATCAGTATCTGGAATATCTAGAAGTAACTGCAAAGCTTGGTGGGCATTGTAACGACATGTTGTAACTAAATTGTCAGATTCACCAAGTTATTATGAGTAACAGGTTAGTAAATCGATGAACCACATAAAAACAAATTTGTGCATATATTACTCTCTCTAATCTTATTGGTCAACTTAGCTAGCTGTGGATTCATTGGTCTTTCAAGAGATGTCTACCTCTGAACAACATGCAGACATTAGTCAACTTTATCTTTCTACCTTTCTACAGTACGTACTCTATAGGTAGAAAGATACATAATTGTATAGGTAATATGATATGGGACAGTAGTAGGTATGTACATATTTGTGAATGTATGTACCTACGATGCCGGGCGTCGAAGCTATGTATGTACATATATATGCATTGTGTGTATATGTATATGTATATTGCATGCTGACACCAGTTATATATTGTAAAGTGTGTAGAAAAGATAATAATATATGGCCTATTTTGAATTGACATTACTAGCTACAAAATGTAGCTAGGGGGTTATCATGTCTTTGTACTTTTACATTCAAACGCATCAAAAAAATTTAAGTACAATAAGCTCACAACTAAGTTAGCCATCGTCCTAAAATATATTTATTGTTACCTCTTTAGAAAAATATTTATTTAAGTTTGAATTTCGAAAAGCTATAAAATGTTGCTAATGGCCGGATAAGGGTTAAAGTACTTTAAAAATAATTCTATATTCTTTTTCTTCACATTTTTTACATATACTTATATGCATTAACTATTTTTATTCTCTCTCTAGGAAAGTTTTTATATATATTTGGAATCTTAAAAATTATATTTTTACAAGATAAAAAACTTTTTTGTAATTATTTTAGTATTTTTTCATTGTTTGAAATGTGTAGAAACTAAATATATATTGAAATGTTATTTATAAATAGCCTTTTCAATTCTCTAGAGTATCCACTCAATTATCTAGAGTAATAAAAAAAACTTATTAATAACAATTGCACGAACTTGTGTTAAAATGGTATGGTCTGTATAATAGCTGTAATAGTTATAGTAGTAACTAGTTATATTATATTGCTAAAAATATATTTGATTCAAGTATACATATTTATGATACATTAAAAGTATCTGAAATATCCTGCTTTTTTAAAACATATTTGATGCCCCTTCTGGACAAAGTCGTGGATCCGCTCCTCCTCCGCAGCACTCTTTCATTCTACTGGTGGTGGTAAACTAATTATTATTAAGTGCCATATTAATTTCTATTTCTTTTTTAATAAACGTTTTTTAGGAAAATGTTAAATTAACAGCATCTTTTGTTTCCACCGTATCACTTAAATTTATAATTCCATTATCCTTCGTATTTACATCTTTAGAAGTCAATCGATTTACTTCAACTAAAACAGATTCTAGATGGGTTGCATAACTAGTAGCTATTGGATATTGTAATTGAGTTGTTTAATTTAAATTCGTATTTAGATTCCAATGCCTTTCCTTTCACGGTTAGTGGCTTCTTTCGCTAGCTGGTCAACTGTTTCGTTCTCTTCTATGTCCGTGTAACTCGGGATCCATTGGATTTTAATGTTGGATGATTTGCTTGCTTCGAATAGGCTGTCTTTTAGTTGCTCTAGTTCCATCAGTTTCTAGAAGTTGTCCTTCTGGACAGCTAGGACCAAGGCTTTGCTATCCGTGAATATAGAGACATTCAGAGGTTTTTCTTCCCCGATTACTTCTGTAGCTAACATCATAGCCCTTATTTCCATCTCAAAGGAACTGCACCATTTGGCGCAAGGAGCTTTCTTGATGATCCTATCTGCCTCTGTGATAATTAAAGCAGCTGCTCCTCCATCTTCACATCCTTTGTTTGCTGAACCATCATTGAAAATCAAATTATCTTCTATTTCTCATAACCTACCTGTTCCTTCTGAATGTTTTTTCGATCTTTTATCTTTAGCGTGTAAAG
>JAYRBW010061937.1:0-10143 GCA_036023295.1 Invenusta paracnida | reverse complement strand
TTAAGATAAGTATTGTGTAACTTTGACTATTATATATATGCAAAAAAATTAATACAAGCCAACATAGTATTCAAAAAATATTACAATTTCACATTTTTAGCTCTCCTGAAAAGTAGTGATTTTAGACTTAAGTGGTTTTGTCATTGTACGGCAGTTTTGGAGTCCCACTGTGCATCTTGATAGTGAATACCACAGCTGTCCATGTTTGCTCCATATGCTATATTCTCTAAGGCAACAACTATGTACAGATACGCTTGATAGAAGTGACTGTATGCTTCATGTCTGACAGACCATCTTGTCTTGCATAAGTCAATCAATGCCTTCCGGTTCTTTGTGATGTCTCCAAGAGCTATGGTTACCACAGATTCAAGCAAACCTTCTTGTTTTGGACTCAGGAGAAAGAAGAGACAGCAAGCTTTCAGCTGGTCAATTACATTTCTAATAATTACTTCAGAACAGGAATGTGCAATTACTAGATTCAAGCAGTGCCGGCTGCAATGGCAACAGTACAAGGTGAATGATCTCTGATCTTCTTTTGGACACCCACATTGTCACTCGACATATTCAGAGCTCCATTATAGCCTTGGCCATGGATCAATAAAATATTTAGACCCATCCTTTGCAGAAATTCGATTATTGTGTGAGCAATGGCTTCTCCAGTAATTCTTGGAACATGTATGAAAGATAGAAACTCTTCCCTAATGTCCCTATTTTTGTCAACAAATCAAACACAAAGTGCTAACTCCTCCTGGTTATGACTAGTGACTTCATCTGCAAGAATACCATAAAATGTGGCTGACTTAACTTCTTCTACAAAATCATTGCGCATAATATATGGACCAGCCAATTCAATGGCATAATTAAGTTTTATTAATAGCATCAAAGGTATATGCAGTTATTTCAACACCATAGTGGACACCAAAAATGCTTGGTCCTTACTGGTATACCCACACAATGGAAATGATGCCAGTGGAAGCAGGAGTCACATTGAATGCATCTGACATTGCCAATGTCCTTCCCGGATATATAACATAAATATGTGTGTGTCACCTCCATCTTGCACAATCTATATTCAACTGCCATCATCCCAGCCTTAGAGAAGTATTGGGTGACAATGGATAGGTTCACTCCAATTGCGGAATGGTTGATATCAGAAATATCATTGGCAGAAATCACTGAGATCCCATTATAATGGTGTGTCTATGACTTTTGCCCACCACTGCATCTAGTAAAACTGCAGAGGAAGAGAGTGGGAGGGAGGAAGGAAGTTTTTTAATATTCCAGAGCACATATTTATTTATAAATAATATTTAATAATGATTTTTTTTATTGTTCAATATTTTTTATATTGTTATCTGCCATCAATGTGTTAATGCCATACTTTATAACTTTTTGTTGGAGGAATCAATAAAGTTATATCTATTAGATGATATAATTCCGATATTGGAATATGAAATATTAAAACAAATAAAAAGCCACAATAAAATTAAATTTAGAATTATCATATATTAACTAAATACAACTGGATGTTTAGCCTGACAACTACAGGCTTTTTCAACAGAAAAAGTGAGGATAGAAAACACATTAAGATAATATATATAGGCTTTAAAAAGTACACAAGTATTTAGAATGTCAATGAGCCCAATAGAAATAAAACAGTGAAAGCTTTAATAAATAAAGATATCAATTGCTTTAGATTACAATAATTTTATAAATCTATAAAATATTATAAAATAAGTTTTAAAGTACTTATATAGTTAAATGAAACTTTAAACATTTCATAAATATAAATTGTACAAAATCTGAATTATTTATATAATATAAACTATTGAGAAGTAAAATGGTACTAGTCAATTTTTTTTAAATATAAATAAATACAAGGTTGCCACTTAGTTGGGAATCCTTGAAAAGGTTGGGAATTTAGCTTTACCAGTAAAATTTCCAGAAAAATGTTGGGAATTTGACATGTTCTAAAAAAATAATTTGTCAGTATTTTCATTACTAAATATAACTAGTTTACAAAATAATTAAATTGTAAACCAAGTAATCCAAACTGTTAACATGCAAATGAAGAAAAAAATGCATGACTATAGTTTAATTAGGATGAAGAAAAGAGGGAAAGTATTCAACTGCATTGATAGTTGGCTGCATGACAGAGTTATGTACCTACAATATAATGGTATTTAGTATTGTTTAGCAGCAAGCAATGAATACAGTACTTTCTCTCCATGTGCAAATGAAATGCAACTGCAACTGGATAAACTCACACAAAGACCCATCTATTCCTTAAAGAATGAACCAAATCATCACAACACCTAATGTATTGGTATTTCATTGTCCAAATCTATAAATATAATGTTACATTAGTATATTGTTACGTAGCTTTATGTTAATTGTGTCAATGAATAAAACTTTCTAAATATCTGCTTTATTTCTAGTTTTTTATTATAGCAATGTCATCGTCATCAACTATTGGTATTCAACTTTCTTAGTTGTCCGATCCTCTGTTCAAAGAATGGCTTGCCCATGACCAAAAATCAAACCATAGTGCTTGTTGTTTGCTTTGTCACAATGTATTTACAAAGAACACAATTAACATTAAATCAATGGGGTGTTCAGTCTTAGTATCACATGGTAAAAGTGCTAGGGCATGCCCTTAATCTCCAAGCCAGGTAACTAAAAGAAGAGTTGAAAAAAGTCAGCAGCAATATTGAGGCTCTTGAAATGAAGAATTTGGCTGACAATTGGACTTGTATTTTATTGTACAGGTTGTCCAAGAAGTGGGGTGTGATTTGACAATGTACGTAGAAAAAATTAATAATTCATGAAAATTAGTAAATGTATATTAAGTAATATAAAATAAAAGTATAAAAGTACAAACCGGTTATGTAGGAACAAGTGTTTATTGAAAACAATTAATTGACATAGGGATCCACCTGATCACCATCTACACAAATCACAAGTTCTATTTGTCTCCATATACTAGCAGACATTTTTTGTAGTAGTTGTTTGTCTTCATTTATCTCAGTTAACAAATTCTCCATGATTACTGTCAAATCAGCTACACTTGCAATTTCCAGACCAATAATCTTCTTCCCCAATGTAATTCCCCAAATAGCATTACCCGGGGTTGTCAAGTCCGGACTCCTTGGAGGCTAGGGTACAGGACCAAACTTACCAATCCAATGATCCGGAAAAGTTCTATTAAGGAATTCATGCGTAACTAAGGCAGTGTGTTCTGAAGCTCCATCTTGCTGGAATATTGGATTGCAAATTTGTGTATTTGTTAAAGCTGATAGAAATTTATTTTCCAACATCTCACAGTAACTTGCTGCAGTAATTCGACCATTATGCACAAATGGACCAATTAAATGAGATGCTGATACTGCACACCATATCATTAGTTGTGGTGGATATTGTTTTATTTGATCAAAATAATTCAATTGGGAATTTCTTTTGACCAAAAGAATGAAAATCTGCTTTTACCATCACCATAAATGGCACATTTGTTGATAAAAACATATGATCTCTCACACTTGCTTGGAAATGAATCAAGGATTTTCTTGCAGGCATCAACCCTGTTAAGTTTATCTTGTGGATATGTGGTTTTGTAGGTTGAGTCATGTTTGCGTGATTGACTCAACTGAAGTTGTTCTTTGACCATTGAATTGGCATGTTGTGTTAATACATTGAAGTTCTCATTGGGAGCATGACTGTGTACAACTTCTGGAACAAAACCTGAATGGTGCTGTATAGGGGGATGACAGATTTCTGATTTCTGTTCATTGACTCCACCCTATTGTTACTGTCCATTCCCCAGGTTCTCAGTCATAAAGCACATTAACCACTGGTGCTTGATACCATGCCACTTCATGTTGAAGTAGTCGACCACAGTAGCAGAACATTAAGTGGTCAATTGCTCATAGTTCGTGTTATATGCATCAGATGTTGACTGTGAACAAGTTTCTAACAGGAAAAAGAAAAGAAAAAAGAAGGCATTCAAGTAGCAGTTAAAATAATAAGCTCATAAAGTTTAATAAATGTGTTAAGCACTCATAAAAATAAAATGTATGGTTAATTATCTGTTAGAATAGACATGATACTGAAAAATGAAATATTGCATTTCTTTATTAGTTATACTGATTTATGATGTGAAAAATAGTATATTATTGATATTAATGAAAAAACACTGTTTACAACTGTTTATGTTTTCATTATTATATTTCATAAATTCAAAAATATGAAAGAAAATATAAAATAGGATGAAATGAAATAATGGTTTAATATGGTCATATTAAAGTCATCATGATTCGATGATCTTTTAATGTATTTACATGCCTATATATCATTTGGAAAACACAACAGGGTGGCCACATATCCTCAAAATTCGCTCATATACTCAAATTTTTATATTTATCCTCAAATTTTCTTATTTATCCTCAAATTAAAAATCTATTCATGCTATTGTTTTATAGTCTAGTACTTGATATACATTTTCTGTTATTTAAGAAAAATTTATTTAATCAACTTTTACACTTAATTTATTACACTCAAAATGTATTTGGTTTTTTTTGAGGTAACTCTGAATTTAAATCTTTATGGAATTCAATGGCAAATTATAATAAGTATAAGTTTGCTTACCAAAACATACAAGTTTTCAACTGACATGTTTTATGTTAATTAGTGATCTAGGATCTTGAAAAATATTTAAAGTTTACAATGTTCAATCCCATAACAAAAAGATATTAACAGTAGACATTATGACTAAAACAATAATGTACATTTTTCTAGCAGTACTTGATTGTGATTTTGTGAATAAGCTGTGCTTTTCATTCATAGGCTCAATTAGATTTGTTACATTTATGTATATTTTTTTTTGTTATTGTTTTTAGTAGAAGTAGTTGACATTTTTTTGACTAAAATAATAATGTATATTTTTACCAGTACTTGATTGTGTTCTTGTGAAAAAGTTGAAATTAAAAATTGCTTAAACTGTGTGCACCATTATAAAATTTATATAGATAGCACAAAACTAATGTAGTTCTGCATTGTATTTTTTACAATGTATTGCTATTTTCACTAATTAAACATAATAAATGAAAGTTTTTAGTTTCACAAATTTTTGAATATATTTTCATTTGTGTTACACATGTGAAACACTTCTTTTGCATTTTCAAAATGAGGATCATATACTCGAATTTTTTCAAAATATACTCAAATTTTATTTCGGATTTAGTGTGGTCACCCTGCAATGTAGTAGGTATAACAGTGTCAATATTTAATTATAAATATTTATCTATTCATTCTCTGGAGAAGTTGTATTTATTGTCAGTTGAATCTAAACATCTATTCTATTTTGAATAGATATCACTAAACATATGATAAAATCAATGATATGAACTTTAGAAATGATGATATTGATTATAAAATATTTTTTATTCAATAATAAGTAAACTCAACTAGGATGAATATGCTATTAATATCTTTACAGGAAATAAATGGTGAGTATTTTCCATTTATTTCCAACATAGATATTAATGATGTATGCATATTGTACATTTAAAAAAAGCAGCTAAAACCTATTTTACATTATTTTTATTTTATGTGCGTTTTTGCTTTATTAATTAATTTCTGCAGTGTAGCATTATATCATTACTCCAGTTTTAAAAATGTATATGATTAATTTATTTATGAAACTGATTTTTTAAATATATAAAGGTAATATACATACATATAAATTTAAAATAGATAATCAGTTGGATACACATTTTTTGGTTTACATGATTTTATTTAAGCATTATCACTTGATATAATAATTGTTAATAACTAATGTATGTATCACCTATAATTGAAATAGTCTTCAATAATGCAAAAATAACCCCTTGTCAACTGAGAAGTAAACTTGCAGATAGTGGACAGTACATAAATCTATAAATGGCTTTTTTTTCAGCAATATATTTGTACTTCTAGTTCTATTAACTATACATATATGTGCAATGTAAATGTATAATTAGTATGTGCTCTCAATATGGTGCTTAAATAAATATATTTTATTACTGAATATGATAATTTGACCCCAAAAAGATCGTCCAAGATCAAACTAACACCTTTTGTGGTATTTTTTACAAAATGAGTTAGCTATAACAATGATCTGATATCTCTTCAATGTTTCACTCTGAATACATTTAAAAATGTTTCCATCAAAAACAAACTATCATATCATACCAAGCTATATTGAAAAAAAAAAAACAAGACTTCATTTTATAAAACTAATTATTGTTATCTGTATATTCAGGGGTTGAATTTTTAAATACACACTTCAGGGGTTCAAAAGTCACCCACTCGCCCATCATTAGTCAAAAGTATTTAGGGAGAAAGATTATTGAAAAACACTCGCCCTGATAGTGAGTAGTATTTTACACTAAGGTGTGAGGAAAACAAAATATCAGCAAGTTAAATTAATTTTATCATTTAACTATAAACTATCTATAACATAAGTCTTTTAAACACTATAATTTTAGGGCAAGCAGCTTTTTGGCAAATGCAATTAGATTTGAAATGGTTTACACCCCTGCTTATCTATTTCTTATCAAAACATTATTGGTGACCCACTGACTCATCAAGCTGCATAATACATATTTTTTAAAATAGATATCTATCCATAGCTAATGATTCATTTTAATGCAAACCATTATAATTTATGGTATTCTGGTTTGTTTCTTATATACTTTATTGTTGGAAAAGGGGCTGAGTAAGCATTACAAACAAATACTCTATCAATCCTCATAGCTAAATAAAAAAAGTTCTTATCATTATCCATAATTTACATAATGTTTGAGAATAGATAATATGTGTAGAAATATTTAAATAAACAATAATTTGTCTTTTTCCATGTTGTCTCAAAGCTCGATTCTAATCTAAAAATTAAAGAAATATCATGCATTTGTGGCAATGGACTTGGTTAAAAATTATCAAAATTAAAGCTCTTTTCTTCATGATAATTAAGATCAATTGTAATACATAATCTTAAAAATACTAATTTAGTGATTAAGTATTATTTCCTTACCCTTTCTTTCTGTATTATGAAACTGAGATTACAAAAATGGATAATTGCACTCAGGCTCAGGAGTTTAGTGACAATTAAAAGTTGTTTGTGTTTTGGTACTCTTGATTGTTTAAATTATTAAAATAACAAAAGTATTACTTCTGACAGTTTTCAAATGTCTGGTTTGGTTATTTGAAAGTGATGTATTACTTATTATACATGTAACTTTATTTAGAAATGTTTCCTGATTAATTAGGTATTCCCAATTCTAATTTCACTACTATCAATTTTTTGTTGCAGCCTATTTAAACATATTTCTGACTGTGTTTGTTTAATGAACAGTGATTATGTTAATTGTGTAATGACTTTCATTGATTTAATTTTATCTGTTTTGCAGTTTTCTCGAGAAAAGGCCACTTTGGTTGGTTTTGAATTCACAAGCGCAGAATTCTGCCAAGCTCAATATTCTCTCGGAAGGTCGTGCCCAAAATAAACTGGACTCTGATAAAGGTTATATTCCAGTTCACGTACACGCAAGTAAAACAGCCGTCCATACTTCCTTCTCCTTATCCAGGATTTTAAAATTTCCGAAAAACTGGTGCTATCGCTATTTTCGGAATATATTTGTGGTGCTCACTAGTGTAACTAACTTTGCTTAAAGGTGCCCTTACCTACTGGAAGGAAGTCTGTCCAACTTTTCTTTAGTCTGCATTCTTGTCTGTCCAAGTGTTCCTGTTGACCCGGACTTATAATCGTTTTTCCGTAATGGTTCGAAGTATGGCCGATGTTCGAAAATTGCATTGTCCTTTTGCTACTAAAATCGAGTTTAAAGGGTCACATTTGCTTATTCTTGACCAACCAGAGGTGAAATATATTAATCGCTATATTGAGGTGAGTAATTTATTCTTATTGTAATCTATTTTTACGTTATTCTTTTTAATTACAAAAATTTCTGCATTACATTTTTTTATGTAATATGGAGTATGCCGTTTAATTATTGTACAATCCTTTATTATTAAATCTAATTTAATACCTATTCATAACGACTTATTATTATTTTTTGAGCTATTTGTTTTAAAAAGGTTTCAATAAATATATTTTGTGATTGTTATTTAAACCTATTTCAATACATTCTTTATGACATATTAGTTTACACAATTTATGTACAATTTATTTTCTAAGATTTTAAATAAATATTATGATTACTTAATTGAGAGGTAGGTTAGTCATAGTGATATATCCATTACATTTGTTAATGCTATAAATTTCTGTGCTTACGTGTTTAACAGTTAACATAAAATTATGGTTCATTCTAAACTACGTCACTATGCTGTAGTGCTTAGTTATTTTGAACTTTGTGTTTGTGATATAAATGCGTAATATATAGATTGATCTCTTCGATATAGAAAGGTATGCGTCTTTGGTATGCACATCTCTCTCTCTATCTCCCTCTGTTGTACACTAGTTCAACCTAGTATTTATACCGATGCGTTTATATTGTGCACACCTATCCAGCAAAAATGTTCTCTATCATATGATTTGATTAACTAGTTTTATATACTAATATAGGTGTGACTAAAGTAAATGCAAATAATTGTATTACTTTTTTCCACAATATGTTTTGCATAAGTTTATATCGATCGCTTTGTTCCTTGTTTTTTAACAACTTATTTAAGTGCGAAGCCACTAGTACGTATTTATTCATTTTAAATCACTATATATATTTTGTTTATAATTTTGAACCAATTCTTTATCAGATTAATTTTTCATACAAAAATGTACATAAATATTTTTCTATATTTGTTATACTGGTTTCAGTCTCCCGTGTACCAAATTAGTCGAATATATTTACTATGTTTCCAATATATTTAATGTTGAAAAGTCTTTATTTTACTCATTTTTGTCTTTCTATGTAGAATTTATTAATTTATATATAAATATTATATAGTTCATTAACAGTATAAAAACAAACACAAAGTTCCTTAATTAATTTGAAGATAAATATTTTTAAATACACAAACTTTATTTTTTAATATATTAGTAATAATCATTAAAGTATTGTAAGCTAATTGCACACCAATGAAGCATGTTATCATATAATGCAAATTGTAATGGATATATCGTCTATTTATAGTTATTTCTGTTTTTGGACTCTGCTGATTGATATGTTTATTTTAACAATTCTAGTGTTAATTAATTTTGTTTAATGTATTGATTAGTTATAAATGTTATACTATAAAGAAAAAAATGGAACTGTGTAGACTAATTTAGAAATTTAAAAATATATTCTATGAACTATTTTTTAAGGAGATTCCAAATTGTAATTCAAATTTGACAATGAGGTCAAGTACGACAACCTGTACAGGATTTGCATTTTGAATTCATTTGTATTGTTAATTTGTTTGATTTTTTGATAAACCCTAATTTGTTTATAACTCATTGGGTAACCCAAAAGTCTGCCTTCCATTTCGTCCTATTACTGTGCAATCTAGCCTCTCATTAATCTAAAAAAAATCGCAATATTTTATTTGGCGAATTTCATATCTCACGCTGATAAATGTCATTAATAAAGTTTCAATATTAATCCAAACTATAAAAAATGCAATTTTTGATTGAAATGTAATGCATGCATGATATAATAATTGTAATACTATGATTATTTTATAGTTAACTGAACGATTTAACATAATTTTTCATATTTGATGCCATGTGAGATTTGAATTACATATTATGTCGTATTTAATTACATAACATAATTTCCATGTTTATAGTCCATTTAATTTCGTGTTTGATGTACACTGATATTTTGAATATACATATATGTATGTATCTAAACCTACGACAGTAGGTTGTTAGCTCATGTGCGCAACTTACGTACAGTAAGATATAAGAATACCACAAGAACGGTCATTTTTAAACAGCTACCATTTAAAAACTAATTTATATTTTGAATTGATTTAACTTCTATCGCCTTGCGCCGCCAAAAATATATCAGTGTGTAAATTTTCAACTTCATAACTATTATAAAACCTTAGATATTAATGTGCAAACATCGACTTTTTTCGTGATTATTATTATTATTCTGCTTCTTCTTCTTC
>JAYRBW010061936.1:0-10143 GCA_036023295.1 Invenusta paracnida | reverse complement strand
ATTTCGTAGTTGTGGGTGTAGTGTCCAACATTGGTTAGCTGTGTGGCCTTCCCGTTGGCATGCTGTGCAGTAGTGTCTTTGAGATGTAAAACTTTCTTGTCTCATGTGTCTTGTAGGATCCTCTTGCTGAGTTCTCCGCCAACAGCGGCTGTCTGAGTGACCTTCAAGGTTACACATAGAGCAGTAGTATCGTGATCCAGGTATATTTTGTCCGGAATTCTTTTGATTTGTGAATGTCGATTCCCTCTTGGTGGTTGTTTCGACTGGTTGAGCATTTTGTCTCTGTTGCTGATTCTGAGTGGTTTCAAAACTGGGTGTTCTATGAGATTTACCAGTTTCGTTATGGTTTGATTTTGTTTCGACAAGTTTTAATAGAACTTCTTCGTCTTCTGCGTGACGTAAAACTTGGTGTGGAGTTAAGTCTTTTAGAGTATCATTACATTTTCGAAGGAGGTGTAATCGCAAAGATGGCGAGATTAAACCTTGCAGGAATAGCTCCACTCTTCTTCGATCGACAACATTTGGTGGTATAGATGCTTGTCGACATTCTTCTTCAATGACGTAATAGAATTTCTGTAGTGACTGTCCCGCTTTTTGCATCACTCTTTGTAGTGATAGAGAGGCGGCCTTAAAATTCTTCTTCTCACCATATTCAATATCAAGTTGATCTATTAACTTTTCCAGAGTCATCATAGGATCTGCCTCGTCGATCTGTATATAGCGTCGGAATGCATCTTCCCTGAGAAAATTCGTGTAATACACAATATAGTCTTTTAGAGGTATGTTCGACGCTGCTAAGTATGCTAGCACTCTTCGGTTGAATACTTTAAAATTCATATTCGTTTTGTAAATATCCGGTGTTTTGAGTTTTGGTATCGTCGGATAATGTTGAGTAGTATGGACAGGTGAGCTTGTGCGAATGCGAAGGTGATCGACCTGGTTTTCCGTTAACGTTGTGATTGCTGTTTGTAAATCAACGTCGTTTTTCAATTCTTCCCTTGCGGTGTGCACAATAGGCCATCTGTGTTTCGGTGGGAAGGGTAAGTTATGCTTCATTGTTTCCATTTCTTTCTCTTTCTCCACTGCAGCTTGGTCTGCAAGTGTCGAGTTTAATGACGCCGGTTTCTTTTTTAAAGCTGTGAGTGCTTGTAGGAATATGTTCCTGTCCTCTTGCCTCCTTTCATTTTCAATCTGTCCTTGCAATATTTTATTGGACTCTCTCTCTTCTTTTTCTCTCCTTTCTTTTATTTCTTGTCTCCTTTCTTTAGTCTCTCTTTCTTCTTTCTCCTTCTAAAAGAAGAAAAACAGCAAAGGATAGACGAGGAACGGAGAAAAGAAGAAAAGTTAGAAAGACAAATTGAAAGACAAATGAAAGAAAAGAGAAATAAAGAAGAAAAAGAAGAGAAGGAAAGGAGAAGAAAAGGAAAGGAAAGAGAAAGAGGAAAAGGAGACAAAGGAAAGGAAAGGAGAAGAGATGAAAAGGAAAGAGAAAGAGGAGAAGGAGACAAAGGAAAGGAAAGGAAAGAAGAAGAAAACGAAAGGAGAAGAGAACAAAAGGAAAGAAAAAAAGGAAAAGGAGGCAAAGTCTTTCTAACTTCTCTTCTTTTTCCTCGTCTATCCTTTGCTGCTCTATTATTTCCTCTCGGAGTTGTATTAGTATAGCCGAGGTACTAGTTCAGCCCTTCCTGACTGTCTTGTGGACGCTCGGATGGACGAACGCCTTGATCGGGGAGGTGTTGGATGTAGTCGTAAGATCGGTAGGTCAATTGCGTTGAAGTGGTCGTGTTCCGAAAGATTTTCCTCCGCAAAGAGTAACTGCGTGACGTCTTCCATCGCAGATGTTTCCTCTAGGGTACTTCCACCCTTTTGTTCTTCAATATTATTACTCTCTTCTTCTCCGGAAGCGTTGGTTTCTCGTGGTGTGCTCCTTGTTGACATTGCAAATGCCATATGGATAAGTGATGGTATTGAGTGTAGTATAAAGGAGTCGAGAAAAAAATGGCGAGCGCTTCCCGATAGAGGGAAGCAAAAATTGGCAAAAAGTTAGAGTTAAAATGTGAAGAAAAATATATATAAAAATCGATGTGCAATATATATGTCAAGAGAAAGGATATTTGTTTCAGAAAAATATATGTATGTATAGTGATGACGTAGTATGTAGAAATATATATATAACTAGAATAAGTATACAAATGTTATTATATAAAATAACAATACTATTTAATAAAATTAATATATATAAATAATATAAATATATTATAATATAGATATAAATGATATATAGATATAGTCTGTAAAGGTACGTCGAAAACAAATTGATATCAGTCACGTAATATGTTAATTTATGATTGACTACGCAACATTAGAAATTGTTATTGGTAAAAATGACACAATAGTGCACGCTATAGTCGGACAATTGGTAATACCAAAATTGTCGTTCGCTTTTCGTGACTATTGTTCACCTCGTGATAGCGTGCGCTTTAAAGTGTGACTAGTTAAGTGCAGTCTGTCTAGACAAAGTTGTCTGCGTGTGTTTGCAACAATTAATATTTTAATAATAGTTTGGACAAGTTTTAAGAAAAAAATTGAGATTTTGAGCGTCGCTTCCCGTAAGAAGGATGTAATTTTTACGAAAAATGGCTATGTTTTACAGGAATAAAAATGTGGAAAAATGTAATATTATAGATAAAAAGAGGTTTACGATATAATTGAGAATAAGTATAGAAAATATACTATCGAAATTATTCTAATTTACAAAAACTGTATTAACTACTACTAAATTATTAAATTATACGTATTCTTTTCGACAGATTATGAGTAAAATGGGCGTCGATTACGCAAGTATTGTGAAATTATGGGAAAGAAATACGAGTTTTTGGTATATATATGAAAAAATAAATTGACGTCGTTCACGTAGTAATGCGTACGAGCGACAGCAGTATAGTGAAAATAGTATATATCGTAAAATAATTGTTATAAGTAGAGTAAAACTATATATATAAGGTGTAAAGAAATATACACTAGTTACACTGTTACTATTATTGAGAATTACAAATGAGGAGAAAAATATGATTACAATTATGTAGGAAATGAAAAGATGGCCTATCACAAATAAAAATAATAAGAAATATTGTGTAGGAAATGTTTAGGTGGCCTTTAAGATAGAAAACAATAAGCTTTTTCTACCTTTTATACCCCTTCTCCCCTTGTGACACTACTGCTCCCAAGATGTTCTTCGCAGATCCTTGTTGTTGATTATCAGGAGAAAATGATGTCTCTAGTACTGATAGTGGTGGTCTGCTTGTGAAGACACGTTGGGTGATTCGCGTGTTAACCTGTTCTGGGCTCCAAATATGTGGCGTTCCTTGGTAGCAGTATAAGACTACCACATATAATTAATATAAAGTCGCTATGAAGATAATAAAAAGTCATGTTAAAGCACAAATGGAGTGTAGGTATATTATTAAGGCAGCGCGTTATTATGCGTCTGACCTGTTCGAGCTCTCTCTGTGTTATGATGCGAGAGATGAATGAGAATTAATAGTGGAATATACGGCGCCGCGTGATTGGTTGACAGCCGTCAAGCCAACCACGTCAGCGATAAGCGAAATGAATGAAACGTAAGGAATTCCCTCAGAGTCGGACATCTTGCATTCATCAGCAGACGCGATCACCACACGCTTTCTGCGTAATAAATACCATTTAACAGACCAAAGTATGTTCTCGTTTAATTATATATTCCATATATTCGTATTGGCCAAGCTACAAGATTCATTAAAATTTTGGATGTGTATTTCATGGAATAATATTGTGGTAATATTTTATATATGATGAATATTTATGTAATTATATTATAGAAATACCATGCCCAATTAACATAGCCATGGGTAGCCCATGACCATGTTAATATCATGCCTTGTTGTCATTGTAGACTGTGATTATTAAAACAAGCAATATCCAATAGGAAAAAACTTATCTGAGTTAAATGTGTTACTGAGTTTCAACTGTATTAGTTTTAGGATAAGTTTTATATATATAACTGAGTTATAACTGTTACTATAGCTTCACTCAGATCCAGGATTTTAGTTTGGCCTGGTTTATTTATTAGATCAGAGACAGTCAGAGGGATATAAAGGTAAAACTATAAAGAGGGCCATTTTTATCACAGGTGACTAGAACAAAGAAGAGAGTTAAAATGAATATGTCTATGCTACAAGGTTCTTTTATATTATTTAATTAAATGTATTAGTATTACTATTATAAACAGATATATTTATATTGATTATTAATTTATTTAATACAAAAATACAGAAGTAATTATTCTTAGTAAATTAAAAATGTTATAGGATCTAATCATTTATAAATTGAAAAACAAGACATTGATATATATCATGTTTTATATTCATGTCACAAAATCAAGTTATACTTATACTATACTATCTTTATGATACATATATTGATATATATATATACAAATAAAATTATATATTGGTGAACATATTTAGCAATAGCTATAATATAATATTATACCTACTTACTAAACTAAGCACTCTAATAACATTTGTCTGGGGTAATGTAATGCAAATTGGTCAACCAAATATTGTTGGTACAGCTTGCCTATGGGTCTTCAGCAATATAAGATTACTAATATGCTCCTGAGACATTATTGATCTCAAATAGGTTTTGGCTAACTTTAACTGGCTGTGACAGCATTCATTTTCACATACTGTTATAGGAGTTGTCAATACTATTTTTAACAGAACAAATATGTCTGAGAAGCTATTTTTATCAAAATACTTCAAAGATGTTTAGAGTGTTTTGGATACATTTTTAGAAGTCTGTAGCTACCAATGTCTCACCCAATGCTGGTATTGTAAACAAAACAAGTTTGCTTCTGAAATATCTGCTTTAAATATTTAAAGTTATTCTTGTAAAGGTGGTAATACACCTGTAGATTGAATTAAAATATTGCAGTGGACAAAAAGTTGAACCTGAACAATTTTGTAATATATAGAAGAAAATCTTTCATCAAGATAATTTAGAATGTGATCCAGAAGTAATAGCATTATTTTTCATCTATATTATACTTCCATCATTTGGGCAGGAATATAACTGCAGTGATGTTGTTAACCAGCTTATCATGGGACACATAACTCAAAATTTAATTCCTCCACTTCCTAGACAATCTGGGCATAGCTGATTAAAAATTCTTCACTTACATTTTCACATAAAAGCTGCAGTTCTCCTTGCACTTCTTTCTGCAACAATCCTATATATTTCTAAAATATCTAATGTTTGACTTTAAAGCTTAACTGTTAATACCAGAAATTGTAATAAGAGGTTCATTAAAATAGGTTACAGTCAAAACGTAACCGAGTCAAAACATAACCAGGACAAAACGTAACTGATTAAAGACAAAACATAACCGATTTGGGACAAAATGTAACCACTATTTATGAAATGTAATATCATACAAAATAAAAGTAAAATGAACCTACCAGTACCTACTTACTCAGTTTACGTTTAAAACACGATTTAAAAAATATATGATATATCACATTTACCCAATTAAAACAATTTAGCATTATAATTATTCCCGATTATTATATATAAATTGTCATACATAATAAATATCTATGTCTTATATCTTTCTGAAATGCTATCATAAGAACTTGTTTAGTTTGAAGTTTGTAAATATTTCGCAACTAAAATACGCAATTCATGGCCTTTTATCAATAGGATTGCTATTATGAATCAAAAAGAATCAGATAGAGACGACTGAGATTTGAATTTTAAAATCGCATATTTTCATAAATAATGAATTATTTATGCCATATATGCGTAGGTTAAATAAATAATAGAGCATATAAGTGTATGTTTATGTATATCATATTTATAAACTAGTAATTAACTATTAAATATAGAAAATAAAGTGTTTATAGTTAATTACTATAAAAAATGGCAGCTGCTATTTCTAAGTACATGAACCTACTCACATCTGTCGCATGTCTCTATTGGAAATAATAATAGTAATAATAGAATATATATATAATTTATATATAATAAACGGGAATAATTATGCTTACTTGTTTTAATAGGGTAAATGTGATATATCATATATTTTTTCAATTGTGTTTTAAGAGTAGGTCGAGTAAGTAGGTACTAGTAGGTTCATTTTGCTTTTATTTTGTATGATATTACATTTCATAAATAGTGGTTACGTTTTGTCCCAAATTGGTTACGTTTTGTCTCAAATCGGTTAGGTTTTTTTCTGGTTACATTTTGACTCAGTTACGTTTTGTACCGGTTACGTTTTGACTCGGTTACGTTTTGAACTGATCCCCATTAAAATCTATGCCACAATAGATTTCTCAATGAAAAAAATTGTAAGATATAATGATATGAAGAAAACCATTCACTTTTGAAATTGTCTCAGTATCCCAGGACCACATACTTAACATAGTATTATGCAGAAACATAATTTCTTTGAAATACAGTTATTAAAGAAGGCTAGAGTGAAAAGAAAATAATGTATGTATCAATTTGTTCTACCCAATGTGTTTGGCAGTCATGCTTCACTTTTTATAGCTTGAATTTTCTGCTTCCAAAAAATTTATCTAAAAGCCTTTGCTTTTTAGCAGAAAATAGAAAAATGGCTTATTTCTCCAATAGTTGAGTGGACATTTCATATTTCTGGAATTGAACAGCCTATTACAACTTCCAGATCAAGCTAGTAAGTGGCACAATGAACATAGAATGCTAGGAGTAGGGCTTTACAAAATTATAGGAATAGGAATTTTTTTAGATAGAAAATAAAATTTCCTTTGATATACTTTTTAGTTTGTATATATTACTTAAAAATTTAATAATCAAATGAAGATAGAAAATGTCAATTTGAGGGGATCATTTTTTATAGGAGGGGTTTGTTCTAACCAGTTGAACACCCCTGGATTTACACCTGGGTTTAGAAAGCATTGGCATCAATGATAATCTGAATCAATGAACACTGCACATACATTTATAAAATTGAATTTCAATATAGCACTAACATTTTTTTAAGATTCTCTAAGAATATGTAAATATAAGTAAGTTAAAAAATTATAGTGTGTAATACTACTATGACTTTGTCTTTAGAGTTAGTCTTAGCACAGTGCTATCATGATATAGTCATAAAGAGTAACAATAAGGTATGTTGTAGCAAATCTGAAAATATTTTCTTTTGAATTTTGAATTACTGTAACTAAAAAACAAATTAAGATTGATAGCTGCTTTAAAATTCTACATGATAAGAACACTAAGGAGAATATTATGTGTTATTTTTAGGATATAATAATGTTTCATTTTATGTTTTAGTCTTTAAACTTTTGTTATTCATTTAGCACCATATGCTTTTAAATCATGCTATTATATTTTTAGTATTTATGACACATACTCTCAAAATCTTAAACAACAGCCTGGTTCATAACCATTGAACCTGGTATGACACTTCTTAAAATATGGGGCAAATCCAGAATCAAATGGCACAGGGTAAATCTGGAACATAGTTAAAGTTGAAGCTTAGTCTTATTTTATTTAAATTATAAACTATATAAATTGTAATTTTTAAAAATTTTGGGAAGTCACACATATTATTTTATTTTTAAATGATATATATATATCAGTTTAGTATAATATACTAAATTGTGGTTTACAGGCATTGTCATTCTATCCATCATGGGTGCTCCCTTATAAGGATAGTTATGTACTCCTAGACCCAGTTCACACCAAGTCAAGCAGATGGTTTAGATTCCGGTGGAATTCAAGTGATCTTAAGAAGGCACTGGCCACCCTTCACTTTATGTAACACTACAGTCATTGTATGCATTTGTTCTAAGCTTGTTTTTATGTAACTAGTACCTAGATTATTTAAATTAACATCCATTAAAGTTTTGTTAATAACTGAAAATTGGTCATTTTCACATGTCACCAAAAAGATAACATATTTTATAATAGTTTAAAAAATATATGTTTGAAGAAAAACAGTTTTGTAGAACTTAAAAATCAAAAATACTTAATCATCCAAGAACCTATTTTTGAATTGGTATGATGTTTATTTGCAGTACCTATGTTCAAATCAGCTGTGATTTATATATTTTTTAATATTTTAAATCATATATTTTTTGCATAAAATACTTCTAAACTTATGTTAACCATTTACCTTTCATACCAAACTCAATATTGTTTTTAAAAACTTAATTTCCAGATTAAAACTAGACAACAGTAAATCTGGAAAATTATATTTTTCAAAATTTTGAACCTATATGGTAATGCAAAATGATGGCAATAATTTTTTTAATAATTCTGAACTACAGAATGAAACATTTTAACTCTTTATTATGAAAAACAATCTTTATTTTTAAAATCAGAAATAAAAAATGCAAACATTTCTGGATTCACCTCCACTCCACCTTATTGAAGATTTTTAATTTTTTAAGCATAAATTCAACACCTACTCCTATACTTATAAGTAGACAACTTAGTAATTGTCTTGGTGTTTTCCTTGGAACTGTAAATACAAGCAGAAAGTCATGAAAATCAAGTCATAGGAACATATCCATAGACCACTTTTGTCTACAGGAAATATACATTTAGAATGGTGTGAGTTGAATATGTATGTATGTTTGTTTAAGTATTATAACCAAATTATTATGCACACAGACTTTTGAAGAGATGGTACTAGGGTCCATGTAAATCTGATGTATATATATAAAAAATATTGGGAATCTTAGTTTCTCATAGTAACAAAGTATTTGTGAAGAAATAAAAAAATATTGGTGAGATAGTGCCACACCTAATCTGAGTTGTTCTGTCATGGAATGGTCCTAAAGCATTTATGTCTTTAACAAATCCTGTTTTCCTATTGGTGTTAATATAAAATTGATCACTCTTTGTATATCAAAAGTTTTGTTAAACATTGTTTATAACTTTATAAAGATCACTTAAAAATCATTTTAAATAGAGTACAATCAAGTTTATTTTGCTATATATTAAAGTATTAAAAGTAAAAATCAACAGTTGCAAGAGGACATTTTTTTTAAATTTTCAAAATGTACCAATATAAGTTAACTGGAAGAACAGAATAATGTCATAAATATATATATAAAATGAGGCAATAATGGATTCATTATTGTAAGTATCAAACATGGATATTTGCAGTTATTTACAAATAGATTAAATCATAAGCATTCACTCATCATACATATATAACAGTCATTGCAACACAAAAATATTTTCATCACACACACATACATACATTTATGTATATACAGAAATGTGCATATTCTGTCACTATATAAGGATTTATACATGTACTGATATAGGTATATGTAACTGGATGTAATGGGCAGGGAATGGATGAATGTATCTAAGATGATAATAACTAATTAAATAAATTTTAAATAAATAAAACATTACATAAAACAAGATATAAAAGCTAGCCTAGAACTAAAGACAAATAGCAATATATTTCACTATAAATACTAGTAAATATTTTATTTAAATGATATTAAAATATAAAAAGCAATTTTAAAAGCAAATAAATTGTGAAACTTCACTGAGCTGTAAAGTCAATTTCTGAAGTATACTTAACAATCTTTCTAAAAATTCCTTTTTTAACTATTTGTTAAAACTTTTCATTATTCTTAAATAGATAAAAATTTGATTTGGTTCCTTTGCCTTAATTTTATTAAAAATATGGTATCAAACATATTTTATTTCTCTCCAAATGATTCTAAACAGTTTCCAGACTCTGAAAAAAATACAAAATTTGCAATCCATCTTGATGATTAGCAAACCATCTGAATTTAGACAAAAAAGGGCACCAAACAAAAAAATTAAATGATTTGTCATTATATATTTTCAATTAAAACATTAAATAAATAATTATTATTAATAATAAAAATCAATATAGTTTAAATCTAGCCTGACCAGTTCAGAATTTTTCAACCCAATTTTCAACTTTTTTATAATTAATTGAAAATTAATTACAATTTTAAACATACGAGGGGGAGTCAATAAGTAAGCGGGTTCGATATGAAAGCAAACTCCCACACATATAATCTGTGCATTTTTATTAACTATAGAAACATCTAAGATATCTGTGAA
>JAYRBW010061935.1:0-10144 GCA_036023295.1 Invenusta paracnida | reverse complement strand
TACATATGAGCTAGAACAGGAAACAAGCTTATTTTCTGTTCTAGCTCATATGTACGTCACATGACTAGGAACCAAAGGTTCGAAAATGTGTGAAAATATACTTTTAACCTACAGCTAGTGCTATTCTCATTTTTTCAATTTAAAAGATTATATAGCAGCCTATACAATAAATGTGATATGATTAACACAATTATCAAATCTAAGAGTTTAATATGTGTATAGTATAAATTTCACAAAACAATATAAAACAAACACAAGTAAAGCAAAATATTACTTGAGAAATTTAAATTTTAGTATGAAATATTATTTACTACTATTCTTTTTAAAAAGTAGTGTACCTGTTAGATAAACCAAATTTTAATATTTATGTATTATATATACTAATCTAAATATTCTCCAACACAATGATGCATCATTAATTAAAACCATTATTACTATAGATTCTGGCATACGCATATACCTGGATGATAACAGACGTATGGAAAGACGCCTAAATGGTTATTTTCGTGGTCACGCAGTACGAATTTCCTAGAAAAGACGCTGGAACAATATCGACACGGATATTTCATTGGAAGCTCCCCGTGGACATCTTCTCGATGGATTTTAAGTGCTTCCCGTGTGTTAAATGTTTCTTTGCAGGTCTAAGGAAAAGTAAACGAGTTAAATTGAATAATGGTTACATGCAGAAGTTGAAATTTTTGAAGTAAAATCACTAACTATATTTTACTAAATAAATAATACTAATGATATTAATATGCAAATTAGATAAAGAAATGTTTATCTAAAAATAATCTAATTAATGAAATAAATAATTTTCAAAATTAATTTAACATACTGTTATATTTGCGCTAAGGACCTACGTTATTAATTTTTAAAAACTACAAATTAACCTAAAATTAAGGAATAATATATTATTTCATTATAATTACTACACATTAATTTCGCGTTAGGACAATAGAATCCCTTTATAAATAAATAAGAAAAGTAATTTAATCCATTTATAAAAAAGGTAAGAATTAATCCAATAAACATTTATTCCAAACATGTTTCAACACCATGTGTCATTATCAGTGGCAAAAAATCCAAAAGTGTAAACAATTTTTAAAATTACACTAACAAAAATAAACAAATTAATGTAACTAAACAAATACAGCGAAAAATACGAAACACAAAATACAGCGAAAAAGATTTAAAATTGTTTACACTTTTGGATTTTTTTGCCACTGATGATGACACATGGTGTTGAAACATGTATGGAATAAATGTTTATTGGATTAATTCTTACCTTTTTTATTAAATATATTTCAACATTATCGAATTAATCCATTTATAATTGTGAATTAAAAGACACAACTCACAATGCAGAAGATGCAGTGCCTATTAGCGCGATCCATGTGACTCCGCATGTGCATCTTAAGGGCAATAACACTTGGAAAGCCCTCCTTGCACTGCTCACATTTGAACTTCTGACAATCCTCGGACAGTAGATGCCGGTGTCGACGGCGCATGTGTCGTCGCAGCTCGGCCGGGAAGTAAAACTGCTTAGGACAAGCGATGCAGGTATTCATGGGAACAGTATGCTTCCTGGCGAGGTGTGTGTAGGCCACAGAACGACGGGGATTTGAGAACTTTGGACAGGCTTTACATAGATAGGTAATGGAAGGGATGGCGCTCGGCTGTGAGGGGTCTACAGGCGTCCACTTGGGATTCAGCGTTAAGTTCGTGTCGTTTTCTACAGATCAAGAGGTAGAATTAGAAATATTAGATAATAGATTTTCCAAATCAAATGTAAATGTTCATTCAATAAAACTCAGCGTAAATTTAAAATTAAGAAAACTAAACACATAATTATATGGTGTGTGTACATTCAAACATGCCAATGTACAGCCATTATGATCTGTATTATAAATCAAAACGCATAATATTTGTACACCAGTATATCGCTTCCATCGCAAGTTTAATATTTATTGTAAAGCTCTAACAATCGAATCAATTAATTTAATTTATTTTATTTTAATTGATATGGCGGATTTAATTACAAAAAAAGAGATAAAAAATAAATTCAAACAATAATCTCACGAGATATTGGAAATAATTATATCGAGTTTTAATATAAGGCGATTACTTACGCGATTCAACAATAAAATCTTTCCATAGAGAAGTTTTCTTGAGTCTCCTTTTCTCTCTTTGTATTGATTCTTTTGTATCAAATATTCCCATTTTTCTTCTATAAAAAAACATACAGAATAGAATTATAATATTTAGAATGCATAAAGCATTTACAATCAGTACAGTATGGAATAGTTAAATTTATACATTAATTTATAATCAAAGTAAAAATTAAATGGTTGTATAAAGATTAAAAATATATCAAAATATTAACAAAAATGGAATAGATTCTCCATAATTATGATAATGCATATTTCGTTTACGCTATGAAAGATCGTAAATGTCATAAGACCTCATTAAAGTCAAAATATCAGTCATGTGTCATAGATTCTTAAAAAATGGGTCAGTAAAATAGTTTTAGATAGTAAAACAATTTAGTGTTAGATAATTATATGAGTATTAAAGAAATTACAACAATCGCTACTACAATCACAATTACAAATAATTATCATTAAATTGCTGTTAAAAGTCTATTAAAATGGCTGCTTTCATACAATATTTTTCTATTAAATGTTCAATATAAACTACTTATCGTAATAAATAGCAAAAGCCAAAAGTGTTTTACTGTACAGGTAATAGAGGGTAGCTAATATAATGTGAAAATTTGTGCACGATTTCAAAAATGTCATTATATTATGAAAAATATATAACCATGACACTATTTAACAGCGTCTATTAAATAAAAGATAAGAATAGTTGCAATAATTAGATAGGAATCCAACACGCGTCACTCTTAAATTATAACCAATAGACATACTTTACGGTGTGATGGGATTCCTCATCACCCAAATCGGAAATATCTGAAACTGACTCGCAGATATCTTCTTCGGGAGATGAATGCGTTTCTATCTCATCCTCCTCGTCCTTTATTTCATCTTCTATGAAAGAATCATTGTCATCGTCTTCTTCTTCTGAGTCCTCCATGACAGAATCTTCCACGTCATCCTCTACTGAATCGTCCTCTGAATTGTCATCACTCTCAGATTCATCCACCAGTTCAGACTGTGAGTAAGGATTCGATGTATGCGCCATTTCTAAATAATAATTGTAAGAGGTTGAGAAAAATATTGCTTGCACACATCCACTTCCCTTTCACAGGAGAACGAAAGTTTTAGTCGAATCACACAAATTGAGCTCCAACAAGTATATAAAACAATATTCAAACAAATTATTTTTCATAAATGTAATTATTTTGCAGAAAGTAATAATGATATATATAATATACATACAGTATCTAAAAGTTATATTATTAATATATATATATACAGGTCTGTAAGGTGAAATATCTTTCCATTCCAAGATATACGCTATTTCATTAGAAGGTATGATGTCATAATATAGTTATTGTATCCTATACATGGGTATGCAATCAATATGACATATCTTGTGGGATGCATTATTGTTTATTTCACCTGAATATAGAATAAAGTATATTAAATATGTAATAAAGCTTCTGGTTGTGCTAAAGAAAAAAAATTCTAAAAAATATACATGATTTCTGATAATTAGAGCCTTTTTCGGCCGTTTTGTGTATCTGTAGGATTTAATTCTACCCCAAATCATCTGAAATTGTTACACAATATGCAGAATAGTAGTGCTAACATTTTATAAAGACATGTTGATATAAAATATTCATCATTTGTTTTAGATATTTGAACAAAACATGAATTTTAGCAGCATTTCTGTTTTATTATAACCCTCATGGCTGTTAGAGGTTAATTTTGCAACGGCACAATATCCAAATATGTTCCTCATATGTTATAGTACCTCTATGCCACATATGATGTTATTTTAAAAAATACACAATTCTTCTAATATTCAATACTTAGCAGCCTCACTAATAGTATAAATAAGGAAAGACAAATTAAACTTGTGTTACATTAAAAAGCTTACTTCAAACATTCATATACATATAATTACATATTAAATAAAATAATCAATACTGTCGAATGTAATTTTCTTATTATAGATAATAACTAAAACATTATGTTTGTATGCAATATTTTAAAAAGTCACAAAATATGCTATAAATAGAGGCTGAAACTATTTTTAAGTGAAACAACACTGCTATACCATCATATAGTATATTTTATTTCAATACTGCTAAAAATGAATATACATACATAAATAGTAATTTAAAAAATATATCCATAATACTAGTGCTTACTTCTTGTGTACATATTTCTTGAATATAAATTATAGGAAAACTTGATGGCAGAATTTGATTTTTTAGATCTGTCACATTCTATATCAGCAGAGTCTGGTGATATTGTTGAAACATTTGGCAGTGGGTGTTTAGTACTCATTCCAGATATCTTCAAGAAATAATTGCTGCAAAAGGAAAATATTAAAGGTAGTAGTTTTTATATATTTATTAATTTAGTCTAACTATTGTATTACTGTTAAAGTAGTAAAAATAAACATATATTATGTGACTTTAGGGCAATGGGATATAGAAAGAGAATCATTTAACACTTAGTTTTGAACAAATTACTATATTAGCCTACATGATTTAATTTGCAGTAAATCTTCAATTTATAAAATATTGTACAATTTATTTAATTTTCATGTATTTGAAATATAACCAGTTATCAATTTAAACAGAAGATATACCTATAGGACTTACAATTTGCACAATAAGATATCGCATGGCCACATATATTTGTTAATTGTCAAGAAGTACTTAATACAGTTTGAAGAATTAATTAAATTTACTATGGATTAAATGATTATTAATGTTTTGAACATATACAGTATTTCCGATTTTTGAGAGTACTTCAAAATTACTTCATCTGGCACCTTTACTCTCCAAACACAATATAATGTGTAGTTCAATTTTAATGAAATTGATATGTTTATTTAAATGAACAATATTTATGCCTTTAGATTCTATGATATTAACTAGATCTAACTAAAGAATTTGATGAAGAATATCTAGAAAATTATTTAGAGATTTTTAAATAGTAATAATAGTATGTAATATAAATGTAATTATTGTTTCATCCCTACACCTAGTATATATTAAAATAAGAGTAAGTAGGAAGTAATATTAAACAAAATAGATGTGTATTGACATATACTATTTTAGCCCCTTCCACTCTAGTTGGACATTTCGGACATAGCTGTATTACTAGTTGCATTTATAAACATAGTAATACACAGAGAGTAATTTTAGCATGGTTTTATACATGTTTAGTAATATTAAATTAAAATAATAATAACAGTAATAGAAATGTAATTATTGTTTCACTCATAGGACCAAACCAGAAGTAATACTAAATAGAAAATTTATTTATTTATTTATCTAATATTACACAGGACCATTTCTGGAATTATCATGCATTCACATTTAATATTATATGATATATAATATATAAATAAAACATAATATAATGCATTTGAATATATTCATGAAGGCAGAAGACTTGATTTGAAAATGCAATACTGTTCATTTGTATGGTGTTCTCCAGCAGGTGATTCTACCAGCAAATCAATCTGGAAAAGAAAGCTGATTGGAAGGTTTGCATCTGTGTGATTGGTATCCTGAATCATTTGGTGTGGTGGCCTATTGTGGCATTGTCATTGGGAATGAGGTAGTTGGAAGCTGATATATCGACTAGATTGTTGACTATTTTGTATAGCATTACAAGTGAGGCTTTGTTTCGCCACTGTTTCTGTCATTTCTGTAACACTGCTTTGTCTCTGGTAGTCTCCAGTGGTATGTATTAACATGTCACATTTTAACCCCTTCCAGTTCAGCTGGACAGTTTCACACATTATGTGTATTACCAGTTGCAATTATAAAGATAGTAATACAAGAAGAAGAATTTTTAACCTGTTTTTATAAAATATCATATCCTAAGATTAGGATGCATTTGCCACTAATTTAATTAGTGAGTAATTATCAAAAATAGACAGCTATATCATACATATAATAAATGGATGAGTGGATTGATCAACTGACCAACACTAAAGCTATAAAGGTCTTCAAACATTCCTTCACTGGCTATATTTACAATAAGTAAGAAATTAGTAAAAAAATTAGTAAAAAAAGTAAAAAAATAAAAGAAGCAGCTAATTTACACACAAACAATATGTTAGTGAATCAATAAAGTAGACAACAAATTTTACCTTTTGATAGAGATTGAACCAATAAATGTATGCCTTTTAATGGTGGAGGTTGTATACACTTTTTCTATTTAATTGGAATACAAGATGTCACCAAAAACAAGAAAAAATCATTTATTAATATAAGTCAATCTATATTACCAATCTGCAGTAAGAATTCAATAGAATATTACCATAATGAAATTAATTACTTACTTAATAATTCTGCTGTATATCCATATTTAGTGGTAATGAAAAGTGATTTACTGATGTACACACATAATAAAGATCTTATATAACCATAAAGAGCTTATAACATAGAAATGAATAAAAAACACTAATAGACTCAAAAAGTATTTGGAAATATAATAAAACGTTGATAAAAGTTAATTATAAATAATCATATATATAAAATTAACCATATAATAAAAAAAGGATTTTCTGAAAATAACAAAAAAAATATTTTGCATGATATGTGTACAATTATTGTCAATATTGCTGGCAATTATTATCAAGAAGTAAAATATAAATATTTAATTTGTATTTAATGTTTTATTATTAGTGAGACATAAAAAATCCTAACATGACATAAGCTTTCATTTATTTTATTAAATAAAATGTCAAACAATTAACACCAACTAGTTTTAATGCCAATTATATGATTTCAGTGAATAATTAAAGGATTTTAGATAATCTAATAAATTAAACTTCTCAAATGTATCCTGAAACTTAGAATATGATCTGATCCCCATGCTGTCAAACTTTTGTATGAAAATCAAAACTTGTGAGGCAAAATAAAGAATTGATTGAAATTCTTTGACTTAATAATTGTAAAAAGTCAAGGCTCTTATATTAATTAATATTGTAAGTATAGATGTATTATCCAATATTAAATTCTTATAAAAACTACATAATTGTTGATATATTAAAACAAGGAAAATAATTTAAACTGTAAAGTTTTTGAAAAATTTATTTAAGATTTCTATAAAATACTTTTTTAATGGTTTAATAAATAGAACTATTACCTTAAATATTCTCTAAATAAAATTTGACAAATAATTTAAATATGTAGGTATTCATTAAAATGTTTGATGAATAATATTTATGAAATGTGATTGTAATTTACAAGACTTGATTTGTAAAATGGTCCATAAATTACCTCCATGTTATAGTTTATTATAAAATATGAGCATAGTATTAAAGCTGTAGACCTAGAATTTATATTCGAATCATATTTATTAGCCACAGAGGAGATACTATATACTAATTTAATGAAGAGATTTTTAATATATTTAATTTTTTATAAAAGAAGATAACTTTTTAGGTGTCAATATATATCTGCTGGTAAATGTTATATGCCAGCCAAAAATACAACATTAGAATGTTTAATTAGTGCCTTTAACCCAATTCATATGTGTATTACTCACATTGTCATCACTTTTACTTTGGTCCCATTGTCTATGAGAGAAGCTTCTGTTGGTCAGTCTTTTATGGGAATCTTATAACAAGCAATAGATTGAAGTTTTCTTTATATCAATGAATATTTTGACAACATTTTATTTTTTTAATAAGAAATCACCCCAGATATTGTTACTGTGAATATTGATGGGCCACAACATTGATTCTATCAACAATTAGCAATGTGGTTTTTCAAAGAGATAGGGAATGTCTGAGCCTTTTGATGTGGCTGTGCTAACCAAGAAGTCAGGAACAGGAACTTCAAATTCTAAATGTTTGCTGTATAAGTGCACAATAAAGCCAATATGATTAACAAGCACATCCGCGACTTAAACTGTGACATAGTAGTTCTCACTGAGACATGGCTTTGTAGCGACCATTCAAATGGAACAACCATTACTGACCTCACACACCCACACTTCTTAACACTTACAGAAAACCGTCTGGATCGTCGAGGGGGAGGTCTAATGGTCATCCATCATGATTCTATTAAAGTGGTGAAAAACTCCAACAAACAACCTTCTTCTTTTGAACTACTTGAAGTTATCCTTGATATTACAGCTAATCACAAAATACGTCTTCTTTGCATCTACTGCCCACCGTCAACACCGTTTCAAAACTTTGTTTCAGAATTGACTGCTCTTCTATCAATTAAACTTGTAAATAATAGTGATTGCATTATCCTTGGTGACCTTAATATTCACGTTGACAACCCTAACGACTATGATGCTAATGTTTTTCTCCAAATATTAAGTAATTTCAATATTAAACAATACATACATAATCCAACACACATTTCCGGTCATACACTTGATCTTGTATGCTCAATACAGAACTCCAGTTTGATCGAACATATTAATGTGATTGATTATGACATTTCTGACCATTATACAGTGATATTTCATGTAGTTTGTGAACATTTATCAAAAGAAAGACCTATTATTAGTTCATCACGTCGCTTACGCAGAATTGACAAAGACAGTTTCATTAAAGACTTATCCACGATTACCGATACTATTTTGATTACTCCACCTAACACTTGTTCAACTAACTCTCTTGTTAGTAACCTTGACAACTCTCTACGTTAATCTTCTGGGTGCACATGCTCCACTCACAACCAACAGAACAAAAAGATTCTCTGACGCGTGGATGACGCCACAAATTATGGATAAACGCCGTCAACGCCGCCGTTTAGAAAAACAAGCTATCCGTACAAACGACCCAGACGATCGAAGAATATATAAGTCAGTACGAAATGAAGTTACATCTCTAATCGCTAAAGCAAAACGTGAGTATTACTGCTCTAAAATCATTCATGAAAATAGTCAGCAGGACATTAAAGTTCTACATGCAACAATCAGAAATCTTCTCACAGAAAGTTCACAAGCACCACAAAAACCTAAAACTACTATTGATGCCAATACTTTTGCTGATTACTTTGCTTCTAAAATTATCAAAATCAGAACAAACCTACCAGATTTCCATAACCATGAAATTCTACCAGAATCCACCCCAGCAGTGTTTGACAAATTTCAACTAACAACTACTGAAGAAGTAAAGAAGATTATCTTTGCCTCTCCTATCAAAATCTCACACATTGACCCGCTTCCCAAAAGTCTTCTGTCAATTGCTCTACCGCTTCTTATCCCAGTTATGACAAAAATCACTAACCACTCATTCAATAATAACTGTTTCCCCAAACTTTTCAAATCAGCATCTATCACGCCAATTATCAAAAAATCAAATCTCAACCACGAGCAACCGTCCAACTACCGTCCTGTCTCCAACTTATCTTTTTTCGGGAAAACCATCGAACGTGTGGCCGCGTCGCAACTACATAATCATCTATCTGTGCATAAACTATACTCCAAACATCAATCGGCGTACAGACCAGGTCATAGTGTTGAATCAGCTCTGATTCACATCACAGATAATATCTTGACTAATCTTGCTTCAAAGAACACTGTTCCATTAATTATGTTGGATCTTTCGGCGGCCTTCGACACCATTGACCACGTGATTCTGTTAAATACTCTTCGTGATTGGTTTGGAATACAGGGTAATGCCTCTCAATGGATAAGTGATTATCTATCTGACAGAGTATTCACGGTCAATATATGCAACACAACCTCAAATCTCCATAGTCTTCATTACGGCGTCCCTCAAGGAAGCGTTCTCGGCCCCTTCCTCTTTACTGCATACACATCTCCATTATCACAACTAATCAGTGCTTTTAAACTCAATTACCACCTTTACGCCGACGATACTCAAATTTGGCTGGAAATAGAAAACTCTGATGATACAACCCAGAAAATTGAACGATGCTTGGAAGCTATTTACGTTTGGATGTCTACGAATAAACTAAAATTAAACCCTACCAAAACTAACTTACTCATCCACTCAACAAACC
>JAYRBW010061934.1:0-10145 GCA_036023295.1 Invenusta paracnida | reverse complement strand
TTGATGGGAACCTGTCATTAGCGCTCACTTATCTGGGAGACGCGGGAAGGTGACGAGAGCGGACCACTCAGGCCTTCCTGTGTGAGCTTGCCTGAAAATAGTATCCATGACACGGGTTCTACATATATTGTTCTGATCATGTCATTGATATTATGTTAACCTATATATATAGGTATATGTTTATATTTAATGGGACAGCTTTTAAATCTGCGGAAAATCGAGGAAAACTTCACAAAAAGCAAAAGTGCACAGAATAGTTATTAATGAGGATAAGTTTGCTAATATATTGGTATCAGCAGGCAATCGTCGGCTAATCAGTAATCAATAACTGAGTTAACAGTAACTCAATAACTAAGTCAATAACTAAGTTAATCAATAAAATCCAATTATAGAATGACGGTCATACTGAATTTGTCTAAATTCATGTTTCCAATCTTAATCTATTACATAATATATACATTATACTATATGTGAGAAGATACCCATCAGATCATTAATTGTTCATTATTCTACATTATTATATATTCATTTCAGAGGATTTAAAAGGCCAAATTTGTAAAGAATAGTTTGAAGCCAATTTTATTAAATTTGTATATTAAATATGATAGTTTTAACCCTTTAAATTATTTGAAATGATCTTTTAAAATTCACTATACTATATTTGATAAAATTATAGTTTCACTTATTAATTAAATACTTCATGTTTATAGCTTTAATAAAAATATTGAGATTAAATTACTTTACTTTTAAGCCGCAATTATAATGGATACCTTTTTTGATTAATTATTATATAGGAATGCTGACATATTATAGGTAACAGCTTTTTGAGTTGATTTGAGAAATTTCATACAATTGTAACCTTCTACGCCATTGTTCCAACATGACTTATATGCGCATATGTTAATGAGTTTTTGTCGATATATTATATAACGTATAACATTTTGTTTTGACCTGATCAGTGCGTGGCATAATATATATGTAAGTTATGAATATTCCGTTTCAGAATTCGGCTGCTTGCGAGGTTGATAGGAAAATCTTGAATTCCGAAGATATACATAATATGTGTGTATGTATGATGAAGTTTTAATACAATTGATATTATACACACGGTGTTAAAGATTTTGTTCACGAGAGAAACAATTATAATAATCTCTGAGAGAACTGAATGTGGAGAATGGTGTTCAAGATGAAAGAAATCAGAGTATCAGGAATGCCACAGCCTGTTTGGTTTGCTGGTGAGTGGAATTTAGTTGAAACAGTGAGCTTCAATGACATTTCTATATACACTGTTATTTATAAGCGAACCTATATAATGTAGCGGACGGTATATAGAGTACCAATTTATGCATCTATACATATTCGGTTATACTATTTGGGTACGAACGTTTAGAGCAGACATAATATGTAATACGTCCTATTGAAGTACCTTTTTAATCTGAGGATACATAGGTACATATATGTAAACAATCCTCGTGTTCTCGTTATTATGTAATGCTTAGAGAGGGTACCAAAGTAAAGGAGATTAAAGTACATTTTGTGCACTTTTAGGGTACCTGTGTAACTAAGGGTAGGTATATATACCAAAGTACTGGATACTAAAAATGTCACGGCAGATAAGAAAAAGAAGTGCCATGTAACGAAACCCACATTTTTCACGCGGCTTTTTTATGCTTTTAAATGTCACGCTATAGCTTATATACAACAGTTAACAATAAAAACTGCCGCGACATTAAACAATAAATAAGTATAAGGCGTGACATTTAAAAACTTGAATGTGGCGTGAAAAATCGGGCTTGGCGACCCCAAATATTGCGTGACACAAATTGTCTTAGATGTCACTATTTAGACAAGAGTGTTTTTTAAAAACGCTTACAAATTAACTTTATAGCCGTAAACTATAATGTTACTATATAATGTAACAGCCAAAAAACTACAACTATATATACAAGTTTAGTTAACAAATTTGCAGGGCTTAAAATTATGATATATATGATGGGGATATATATGCTAACAGATTATTGTAATTTAATGACGAAATTTAATTGTATTTAATGTGTTCTTGCATTTGTCTTGATTTTAATATATTATATATAATAATGATATATATCCCGATTAAAGTATACTTTTTTTCTGAAATCTTTAAAACTCTATTTATTTTAATTATTTATATAATATAGACATATACCTGGCGATGTATAATGCTTAAAAGCATATAAATCTTTTAATTTATGCAACCGCTGCTAAATCACATCGGTTTCTTATATTATAGATTATGTTGCATATATATGCATTAATGTAAAGCCACTCATATAACGAAACAAATGGAAAAATAAATCCTCAATTTCTTGTAATATCTAAATTATAAGCAAAGCAATCCAAATCATAGACCCGAATAATTCACTGCAAAATTAATTAAAAACACCCCACCATTGAATATTGGGCGCACTTTCCATCGCGTATAGCTGATTGTCAGACAATCGTTGGGTGACAAATAACCTGACGACACTGCCGAGAACTGGGAACAGACGCGAAAGTCTGCAGCGCATATTATATACATATAAACTCGGTGATCATAAGGAAATAATAAGAGCACGAAATATTACTAATAATGCGAGAATCAGGTTGGCTTTTGGTTTGTGAGGTGAAAGTGTGATGAACCGAAACAGTGTGCGGGGTCCTTCTGCGCCCTGGTCTCCGGGGGGTATCACTCCGCATCCATAGCTAAACTTACAACTTGTTTTCTATATAACTATATCGCACACGCGCAGATACAAACTCAGGGCTGAACGGTGTGGTGGATGTATATAGTATCACACCCCACACTCCACTCCCTTGCAGACCTCGGGTTCTGCTGTATATAGCTTAATACTATATGATTAGAGAGTGATTATTAATGGCTTGGACTGATTAATCAGTTGTGTTTGGCATTGTATAGGATATAGGCACATATACGCGAGCTGGCTGGGGTCAGGCAAGCGGAGCAAACACCATCATCATTTTGGACCTGGCTGCTCGATACAATCCAAAATCAACGAAGTGGGACGATTCTTGGGTGCGTGAGATATATGCAGATATAAGGATAATGAAGGCCAGCCACATGTTTTGAGGTCTTGTGTTTTTAGAATAGATGTTTTATACACATATATAACACTTATTGCAATGAGAAGAATGGAACTGACATTTTTTCAATTTATAGTTTTATATGTATATAGTTTACACTTTGAACTATATAATCATGCTATATATAAAAATAAAATTATACCTACGCCTGAGCTACTAAAATGTTACGAATTTCAGTTAAAATTACCTATATGTGACGCCAATTCTGCGACTTACAAAATCATTTCATATCCATAATTGTGCCATTAAATATCTACAAAGTTAACATTTTTATGCTATTTATAGCACACAAAAATCTGTAAATAATGTCTGTCAACTTCTTATCAACTACATGAATGTGCTCAACTGTCTATTAATATAAATCAATGCAATATATGTTAACTATTTACATTTACTAAATGTGCAATATAGACCGAGTTTTATTCTCAATGCAATGGTAGAACACGACGGCAGATTTCTTTTTTACTTTCAATTGTACGCAAAGCAAAGTGTTTCTAAAATCACTCCAGCGTCGGCTGATGGATAGGGTGATTTACGGCAGCATTCACTATAATAGTGCATAATTCTAGATATTAATTATTTAAGTTCCTATTTAATGTATATATATATATTTAATAAAATTAAGTATAGACAAATAGCTATGTATATTAAACTCTTATTCAGTTGCGCGACTGATGCACCGACATAATACGTTTATTAGACCAGACCGGCCAGTGTCATGTGCAGAGCGTGTTGTATCACCACTAAGTTGTTCCCTCGGCAAGTGTCGTTGTAAATCTGTGGATTATAATCTGCGAATCAATCTACATCAGCATATATATAGTCGAGGTTTGCTTTATACCTGGAAAATGTTAGCTTTAAATTCTTACAAACGTGTTTTTTTCTGCATAGAAATTGGGATCAAGATTAAAAGTCTAACTCAGTCACGACATTCATGCGTGTATAATATGAATATAGCGTTTGAATGATATATGGTACAAGATTATTTGAAATTCAATAAGTACTAAAAAAGACAGGCTATGCTTGTTCATTATACGTATAATATTTGCACTATAATTTGTAAGTAATTTAATAAATAAAATATTATTATATATAGAATTAGGATATATATTTAATGTATAATTCACAATCAAAGATAGTCCATAGGAATTATCGATTTCCGAATAAATGGTGGCGTTGTATACAATTATATATAGGTACTTTTAATTATAGAACATTATATTCATTATATCATATTTAAGTAATATCCATTTATCAATATAATAATATTCCCACATGTTTGTATAACATCATCATAGTTTTATAATATATTTCGAGATATATATACATAATATAGGTATATAAGTTAATAAAATTCTAATTGCAAAAATCTCTTAAGTGAACTGTAAAGTTGAAATTGAATTATACATATATGTATAATGCATATACCAAGTAAACAAACTTCTTTTAAATCCGGTTGTCCTGAGAAAGACATCAGAAATACACTTTCCATCTGTTTTAAAATATTATATCATCGAGTGCATAATATATAACCAACTATAGAAAAAGAAACAAATGTCAGAAGTTAGGCTTTCCTTTTTAGATACCCTGCGAGTTGTTCTGCTAAATACTTGTCTATACACATATCTACGCATCTTTATAAGAAAAAAATAGTATTAGATGCACTTAAAAAATCTGTCGAATAGTGATTGAAAAAGTAATTTAATATCGCATTTTATGCTTCATTTTAATATTATTTTGATGGTGAAGCGATGACACATGGCTGTGCACAATTGGCATCATGCTTTTGTCCCAGATTTCGACAGGGATCCCTTCTACTATTATACGCATATATCAAGTTATTGTTTCTTTTTTTGTATAAAATATATAGAATATGTGTAAGGGATACCATCTATATATATACGACAGAATTGATATAGCTGGTACACACAAACCTGCTATAAACTTCGAAAAAATATAGATAAATGAAGAGTTACAAATGTTTGATTGCGCACTCAAGATCATCAGCTGTTGCTCTCCGCTTGCAAAATGAAGCGTAAAAAAGTGAAAACAGGGAACTACACTTTGACTGCTTTACATAATGTCTTTTATCGAGGCTAAAATGACGAAATTGGTGTAACATAATAATTGTCTGTTATACTTACATATAATACCTACCTGTATTTCTTTATAGTATGACATATAGATATATTGCAGATATATATATATATACAAGCGAACTTTGAAATCATTAGAACAATAATAATGCATAATATATATACAGTAATTATAATGGAGCCACGAAATCTCGTTAAATACTCTAAGTGTGTTTAATATAAGCTATATAATCAAATGCTGTGTTGTTCAACATGTTTTCTGTGTATATATAGTAATGAGTTTGTAATTACTCTTCTTATTTATAATAATATTCCTCTATATTATAGGCTTATAGCGGCTTGCAGAATTTACCGCAATTTACATATATTTTGCAAATAACTTAAAAAATATATATTAATCAAGCCTGGCTTTTAAAATATTCATGCCAAATATACCGGCCAAAGGTGGCATATTGTCAGCCCTCATAATGTGCTCCCCATAATCATGCACCGGGATGGCCCCATTTGGTGCCTGTTTTATGCGGCGTTAACACATATATATAACCAGATGGTACGTGTATGTGAATATATATCTTGCTTTGATATTCAAATAAGTGGCTACAAGATTAACTATTGTGTTAATATCACATATTATGCCTTAAAAATATGCGTATGAAATTGTCTATGTACAGCTGTGTGCCTCAAACATAAAAGAACCAAAATATAAGGATTTGGATTAAAAAAAAACACCGATTTTTTTGACAGAATCTTCAAACACTCGCTGCAGGGGTGTATTTATTTAAAAATTGAAGATCGTTTTAATCAAAACACTATCAGAAATAAATAACGATTGAATATATATATACACTGTTATCTATATGCAGGGTGGACGAGAAGTAACATTGCTGTTTATATGTGTTTGGGCAAGTGACCAACCCTCAATAACGTCCATGGCGAAAGAAACCGTCAAGATTATTACGCGCAAAATGTTTTGGATTTTTCCGAGACATGTCAACGCTGGTGGCTCTATGAATTTTAGAATGCCCGGATTTTTTGGAATAAATAAGTCATTCTAAAATAGGAATTATCATAGAGAGATCGGATAACTTCTATATATGTAGTTCTATGGGAAATATTGATAAGATATCTAGCTGTACAGCCTCTGACAGATAATGAGATAAAGATCGAAATGGCTATTCATCTCACAAGCGCTAGATAAACATGATTAAGGCAAATAAAAAATGGCGTCCGCCTTATTCATTGAATTGTAATTGTTTTTTTTTCCAGTATACGCGGAAAACTCCAAGAAATCATTGATTTCTATATCTTATTGAGTAAGCCAGAGATTTTTCGTATATCTAAAATGCTTAAATGTTAAATGCCCTTTGATTGGATAATTGAACCTATTACGTCATACAAGATATATCTTTATATTTCTGACAAAAACAACACTATCAAGTTCCTTGAATGAGATGGGTTTTATATCAATAAAATTGATTTCTTTTATCACTATAAGAAGTAATTGGAAAAATCAATACTTAGCTACATAATAAATTAATATAAATTTCTTAAAGATTGAAAAAAATTCATTAAGCCTAAGCACCATCAATAATGTTACTGAACCATAATTTCTAGTTAGGGCATTATGTACGAAACAATTTCTTTGTCAATTAGGGATCCAACTGAAATATATGGCAACATTTTATATGGTAACGCTAAAGTAGAATTTTGTTGACTTAAAAAACTTAAACATCTTATAATAATATTATACTACTAACACAATTAGTAGTAGGATGTTTCATATAATAATTATAAATGAGTTAAGCAAACTTGAATTATTTTAATGAAGTAAATTTTTTCCCACAAGTAAATATAATTGCAGAAAAGACATTGTGTTATAAAATACATTATAAAATATTTAAATTAATTATAAAGTAGATGTTACAGAGAACTTGTATACACAGAAGCCTGTATGAAAAGATAAAGTGTAATATATATATGAATATAAATAAGAAAGTACAGCAGATAGAAATAATGACAAAACGAGTGGTTAGAAAAAATATTACGTAACAATATAATATAGATTATTATTTAATAGCGCGACTTCTAATCTGTCTGATGCACAAAACATGTTACAGAGAGAGAGAGAGAGAGTCATGTTTCTAGAGGCACATAGTGGTCCTGAGAAAGTCATCGTATGAGAACTGGTAATTGCCCGTTTCACAGCCATGCTGACTCTGATCTCGGGCGCGGAATGCCTCTGTGTAGGCACGCAGACGCACTGACAAGGTGACGAAGTCATCGAAAGCCACGAGGCACTGGCCATTGTCAACCACTTTGGAGTAGCGTTTGAGAATCGTCGTCATGGCCTGCTGACTCAGGGCATAGCGAAATTGGTTCCGAATGATTCCGGCCAACTCGTTAGCTTCGATGAAGCCGCTGTGGTTTTGGTCGGAACCACGAAACACCTGACGGGGATGGAGAAGGAGAATAGAAGTATAAGTCACTCTAGAGGGGATAATCTAGAAGCCTATATAGTGGAGACGCATACAGGGTAATCCTGCTACAGGTAGCAAGGAAATCTCCATCTAAAATTAGAATACCACGTACATGCAACTTAAATCCAGGTTTTCTATATTTTGTTTAAAGATATATTTTAATAAAAAATAAGTTAATGAGCTATTTCTTTAATATATATATATTTGTGTAAAATAATGTTAAATTTCTTTTTCAATATTGAAAATATCGTAAACAATTTTTCCATTTAAATATATCTCATAAACACCACAGACTGAGTGCCAATCGGCAGTTTGTGGGACTTCACAAGCAACATTGCAAATAAATAAACACAACTCTGAAAAAACTCTGCCCTGACCGGGATTCGAACCCAATTAGATATGTAACCCGAAGATCGTGGGTTCGATTCCCGATCCGGCCAGAGTTTTTATCAGAGTCGTAATATATATGACATTATCTGATTATATTTTACAGCTAGAAACTAAATGCAGCGTTACACATATTTATTTGATCGGAATACATACTACTTATTTGTTGCACAATTATGCAAAAAATTATTGAAATAAAATAAATTTCTACATGCGCTTGATTTAACCTTGTTCAATAAAATACTAATTTACCGCATATTTACAGCAAAAATATACCTACTATACTAAATCCATGAATGGTTCAGACTAATAAAATACGTGTTACTGTATATATATATACTCGTATATTAAACTAAATTTACAAATGTTAATAATATTATAAAACGTCTTGACACAAAGAGTAGTTAATTGATATACCAGTTGAATGCCTGAATAATACATACATCTTAATGAAGGCCAGTGTTCTCAAAGCAAAATTACATGCGTGGTATGTCCGTGATTGCAGACAATATGAGACATCTAACAACCCGAATACAATTGGCACCCAATATCACCATAGAAGGCAATAATCTATTGGTAATGAACTTTATGAAATCATGGCTAGATTATAATTTGACTGTAATTCGTCTGATCTGAGGGGGTTGGTATCAATTGTCCGATGTTCGCCGTGTGGTATTAATGAAATAGCTTTGAACCATAACTACGTTTAATAAAAATGTCATATACTGGCAAAAGAATAATTTCTACAAGTGCTATTACAGTTTATTGCTTTCTTGCAACAATAGTGAATTCTTTCACAGAAAACCATTTTACATTATAACATATTAATGAAGTCAGTACATTCAAAACCAGGATAAAATCATAAGTAAACATTAAAAAACAATAAAGTACGAAAATTGCAAGAAAATATAATTTTTCTATCTGTATATAATATTTCCATCAGCCATTTATAATACGTAATTCCAAAAAACAAAATAATTTTTTTATATATAAAGCATATTTACTTAATTTTAACACTACTGCTTAAAATTACAAGTAGTATGATAATTTAAAACCACATAATTAGAAAAACTGAGATAATGGCTTTCAGGCCTATAAGTAACAAACCTGATGCCAATACACCAAGCACTGAAGGAGCTCCTTGAATTCAGTATACTGCATGATACCATCTTGACTGCGATCCAGCATGGCGATCATGATCTTACACAGCTCAAGACTCCAGTGGATCCGATAGTAGTCTCTGATCTGGGGGTGCTCGTTGAGAATGCGACAGAGCTCCTCGGCCTGAATGCCCCCAAGAGTGCGTGATGCGTAGCGGTTGAAGAGTCCTTCGAACTCGTCCTCAGACCGGAACTGCATCGTCTGAAGATTGTTGAAAGGGGAAATAAATTAGGTCTTGCATGGTTGTGGTAAATTCTCAAAAGCTCGTTCTCAACAGTTGGGGTAGTTTTGTCCTATTAGTAAGTTGCTTTAGCTATAACGGGGTACCTATAATTATCTTGAAACATATCTTGTATTATATATACTTTTACCCCTTATAGGTGTTAGGAGCATAGATATCTGTTGAACTATTTCACTAGATGGGAAATCGGACCCCGAAAAACGAATATCCGCCATATTTGCAATTAATCGGGGCTTATTGATTTGTAGATAATTCAAAATTTAAATAATGGTAAAAATTTTCTGCGCATTTCATGTATTTAAAGTATGTATTTAAATTTGAACCAATATATGTAATATCGATATGCAATAGAAAAGTTTGTTTTAATTTTATAGATATTTTAAACGAATAAATCAATTAGCCCCAAATTAAATTCATAAGCAAATTACTATATTTTGACGTTTTTCGTTTTTCGTTTACCGATCTATAAGGCGGCTATGTTGTCAATCGTTGGAGTGAATTCTTGGTGATAAAATAAAAAGTAATATAGAATTTAATTTTATAAAAGAAATTTTATTTTTATATCATAGAGAATATGTTATACGAGGGTGAAGAAGGTAAAACCACAATAATCCACCTCAAAGCAATATACTACTGGAGTACACTACTGAAGCATTGGGAGAT